>JACXGJ010002544.1:0-64253 GCA_016801105.1 Esox niger | reverse complement strand
CTTGCTGTGATCTAACCAATCACAGGCCGGCTCAGAGACTGAAAGACCAATAGGAGATGTTATACACAGACGCATTCATGTCTGTTGCCAGACTGTTGACGTCAAAAGACAAAACTCCCCTCCCTGCCTTTTGTTGGGGGTATTTCCACGTAGAAGTGGTAAAAAAGAAGGAACTATTCCGATTTGTTCTTGACAGTAAATTCACATTTAATTAAAAAACTTTACATGACACGTACATATATGTGTGATTTAAGTACAATTTCAGCAACAGGTTGTTAAATGAACTAAATACATAAAATACTAAAATAACACTGTGCAGAACTCCATTCCACTTGGACAAGATGAACAACCCCTACTGTATGTGAGACTCAACTACAGCTTGGCTTTCAATACCATAGTGCCCTCATGGAGTCATGAAGTCTGAAAAGCCAATTCAGCTGGACCCAGTCATGCACAACAGAATCCTTGAGATCTTCTTTGTCTGACCTATGATGTTGAGGGGCATCTGATACTCAACACAGGGTCCTCCAAGAGTGTTCAGACCTTCCCTTTACTCACTGTTCACCCATGACAATCAGTTATGTTTCCCCATATATGGCCGATCGTATATGAATGTGACACAGTCTCATCGTCACTGTCAGAATGTTCCGTTCTTCATAGAGATTCAATCACCTTTACACGTGTATTCACGTTTCTAAAATATATTGGCTTGGGGTAGTGGGGGTTGCACATACTGATTACACATGCCCCCTCATTTTAAACAATGCACCCTCAGTCATGTCATCCTGGTGCTGAACAGTGGTCCCTTTCCATTAATATACGGTTTCTCACATAGTGCTACTTTCACTGATTTACTGCGCCATTCAGAATAATTGGAACCACAGATAATTGTGTTTTTTAAAAAGGCTGTGAAAATGACATTGTCGTTTATCAACTTGGCTAAAAACAACTTTGGTTAGGCAGTAAAGGAAGCAAAGTGCCTATATGTAAAGAAATTTAAACAACAGATCTCAGCCAGTGACTATGCTTCTGTTTGAAGTGGCCTCCAACAGATTACCACCAACAAGCCTAAATCCCCCAATTCCATAAATGACCTGCAAATTGCCAACGACGTGAATGAGTTCTACAGAAGATCTAAAAGACAAAAGGGTAGTCTTGACAAAAAACAGTTGTGCTCAAACGTTTGCATACCCTTTGAGAATTGATAATATATGTACCATTTGTAAAGAAATTTGAGTGAGCAGGATTTTATTTCTTATGGGATTCACATTCAACTGTTGGTCATAACAGAATGGTACATTCATAAATCAAAACATGGCAACAAAGAAAAAAATTACCTGACCCCTGTTCAAAATCCTGCATACTCTTAGTGCTTAATTCTGTGTATTGCCTCCTTTAGCATCAATGACAGCGTGCAGTCTTTTGTAATAGTTGTCTAGGAGTCCCCAAGTTCTCGCAGGTGGTATAGCTGCCCATTCGTCTTGGCAAAATGCCTCCAGGCCTTGTAAAGTCTTTGGTCGTCTTGCATGAACGGCATGTTTGAGATCTCCCCAGAGTGGCTCGATGATATTAAGGTCAGGGGACTGATGGCCACTCTAAAACCTTCACCCTTTTCTGCTGTAACCACTGGAGGGTCAACTTGGCCTTGTGCATAGGGTCATTGTCATGCTGGAAAGTCCAAGAGCGTCCTTTGCGCAGCTTTTGTGCAGAAGAATGCAAAATGTCTGCCAGTATTTTCTGATAACATGCTGCATTCATCTTGCCATCAATTTTTACTAGATTCCCTGTGCCTTTAAAGCCCACACAACCCCGAAACATCAGTGTGCCACCACCATGCTTCACAATGGGGATGGTATTCTTTTCCTATAGGCCTTGTTGACCCCTCTCTAAACATTGTACTTATGGTTGTGGCCATAAAGCTCTATTTTGGTCTCGTCAATCCAAATTACAGTGGGCCAGAAGCTGTGAGACGTGTCAAAGTGTCGTTGTGCACATTGTAACCAGGCTTATACGTGGCATTGGCGTAGTAAAGGATTCTTTCTGGCAACCTGTATTCTGGCAAACCATCTTTTCCAGAGCAGCCTGTATTTCTCCTGAGGTTACCTGTGGGTTTTTCCTTGTATCCCAAACAAATCTTCTGGCAGTTTTGGCTGAAATCTTTCTTGGTCTACCTGACTTTGGCTTGGTATAAAGAGATTCCCAAATTTTCCACTTCTTAATAAGTGCTTGAAAAGTACTGACAGGCATTTGAAAGGCTTTGAATATCTTTTTATATCCTTTTCCATCTTTAAAAAGTTATATTACCTTGTTACGCAGGTCTTTTGACTGCTTCCCATGGCTCAGTATCTTGCCTTCTCAGTGCATCTACGTGAGAGCTAACAAACTCATTTACTATTTATACACAGACACAAATTGCAATTGAAAAGGCCACAGGTGTGAGTCATTCATCTTTAATTATTATCCTTAAATAAAAGACAGTCTTTTTGCATGACCATTCATATTTTCAAAATGTATCTTTCTTCCTGTGTGTCCAACCATCAACACCACCCACCAACCGTCAGGGCCCACACAAAATTACCCATTTCAATCATCCCCACCTCTGCCACTACAATGGCACTTTCAGTTCTGGAGTGAGACGTTAACAGTCTATTCAAGAGACAGAACCCCCGCAAAGTGGTGTCTCCTCATCCAGCCTAAAGCACTCTGCAGATCAGCTTTCTGTTGTGTTTACTGAAATTGAAATTTTGTTAACTCACATGAGACATGCTGCATTCCGGCCCGCTTCAAATTCTACATCACCATCCCAGTCCCCAAGAAGGCAAGGGAAGTCAAGGACTTAATGACTATAGAATGATCACCATAACCTATGTGGTTATAAAGTCATTTGAGCGCCTTGAGCTGTGCCACCTCAAGACCATCACTGACCCACTACTAGACCCACTACCTTTTGTCTACAGTGGCAAAAGGTCTTTGAACAATATGGTCAACATGGCTCTTCACTTCATCCTCCAGCATTTGGACTCCCCTGGAACCTACACCAGAATCCTTTGTGTGGACTTCAGTTGTTCATTCAACACTATAATTCCCACTTTGCTACAAGACATGCAGTTCCAGTTGGAAGTGCCCAAGTCCACATGCATCAGAGCGCCATCTTGAGCATGGTTGGCAGCACGTGAGGCTGGGGAAGCACCTGTCTGACCTCCTGACCATCAGCATAGGCTCCACTCAAGGCGGCGTCCTGTCCCCCCTACTCTTCTCCCTGTACACCAAAGTCTGCACCTCCAGACAGTACTCTGTCAAGCTCTTGAAGTTTGCGGATCACACCACCTTCATCCAGTGTTATAGTCAAGACCACCCAAACCGTGACCAAGTCATGACCAAGACCAGACTGTATCGAGCCCGAATCAAGACCAAAACCAAGATTGAGTGATTGATCATGCCAGAGAGGAGCTCATGACACTCAAAACACACAAGCAGTCGGGTTTGACTAGGTAAAATATTTCATCGGTAACTGTGTATTTTAACTGCACAATATATTGACTCAATACTGTAATCATAATATAACGTTGCGCAATATCACATAGAAAATGTCATGGAACGTCTGTGATATTCCGTTTAGTTTGAGAGATCCAAGTTCAAGTTCAAATGGTTAATTTGTCATTTGCAATAACAAGTTATGGCAATGAAATGCTTGGTTTTCCTTCTCCCGACAGTACAGTTAAAAGTAAAAAAACAAACAGTAATTATAATATAAAAAGCTCAGCACACAGCCTTGGGGGGAGGCAGTATTCAGAGTCAGGGAGGAGGAGATGGTGTTGACCATCCGCACCACCTGGGGTCTGTTTGTCAGGAAGTTCAGGACCCATCTGCACATGGAGGTGTTGAGACCCAAATCCTTGAGCTTCACTGCTAGCTTGTGGGGCACAATGGTGTTGAAGGCTGAGTTCATCTTGTCCAGATGAGAGAGTGCGAGGAGTGGAGCATATCACTCCATGCGGTATGTTTAACTTAACTTTATTAAGTAAGGAGAGGTATCCAGCTGAGATTAGTTAATGTTGATGTAACAATTTTATATTCCTCATTAGCTACGTAGCTTTATGTGGCCTAGTGGATCATTGTTAATCAATAAGCTGTTCGCTTTGCTAGCGTCACTTACACTTAGCTTACCGTTTTTTAATGCTGGCCATCTCAGTGTGCGTCTCTTCAAAGAATTTAAACACTGCTGTGTGTTTTCTTTTGTATACTATTGTATACTCTAGGTGGTTCTAGTAACCAAATGTAATTAGAGCTGATAAAGGTTCAACCTGCCAAAAACTACAATGCCATCATAGAGTCCACCCTGTACTCTGCCATCAGTCTGGTACGCTGCAACGCATCATCCACTCATCAGAGGGTGATTGGATGTAATCTGCCATCTCTACAAGACCTACACACCTCCAGGATGTGGAGGTGAGCGACAAAGATTGGGGTTGATCCCTCTCACCCTGGATATGGACTATTCAGAACGTTCCCCTCTGTTAGAAGGTTGAGGTCTATCAGGACCAAATCCTCTCGTTACATAAACAGTTTCTTTCCTGCAGCAGTAGGCCTCATGAACATGACTATAGCCCACTCCCTACATACACAAACAATGTATGGACAAATACAATTGGACAAATCTCGCACCTCACATATTTTTTGTATTAATTTTGTATAAATTGTTGCGCAAACAGGCCAGAACAAATTCCTTGTTGTGAAACTTGGCAATAAAACTCTTTCTGATTCTGTTTTTTTAAAGGAGCCTAATATGACAATACTTGAACAAAACTGAGCTGCATGGCAGAGTTGCCATGAAAGAAGCCTTTTCTGCAGCAATGCCACAAAAAAGCCTGGTAAAAAAATATGCCCGGCAAGACCTTGACATGTCTCACAGCTTTTGGCACACTGTAATTTGGATTGACAAGACTAAAATAGAGCTTTATGGTCACAACTATAAGTGCAATGTTGGAGAGAGGTCAACCAGGCCTATAGTGAACCGAATACCATCCCCATTGTGAAGCATGGCGGTGGCTCACTGATGTTTTGGAGTTGTGTGTGAGCTCTAAAGGCACGGGTTAGGGTTAGGGTTAGGGTTAGGGTCAAAATGATGGCAAAATGAATGCAGCATGTTATCAGAAAATACTGGCAGACAATGTTTTGTTTTATGATTGTGCCATTCTGTTATGACCTACAGTTGAATGTAAATCCCATAAAAAGACATGTGTTTTGCCTGCTCACTCATATTCTCTTTACCAATGATACACATATTACCAAATCTCCAAGGGTATGCAAACTTTTGTAAATTATAAAAAATCCACATCAGCTCACCAATCTCAAAATAGTCAATTTGGACTGGACACCAATTTCATGAAACATATCAATTGAAAATGTTATAGTGAAATGTGTGTTTTAATAAATAAAAAATAAATGTTAATTCTCTCATATGAGCTGCACTGATAATATGTATTGTAAACTCCTACAGTGCCCCAGTGTGGATACAAATTGTGATCATTAACAATTTATAAATGTATATAAGTGTCACATAACTATAACACCAAGATTCACTCAATATATCATGACTCTTTGTAAAGCAAGGTTTGAAAGTATTTAGAACATATGTAGGTCTTGACTCTCAACAAAATCTATTAAAATTTGCAAGCAATTTTCTCTTCTTTTCCCGCGTTGCAGCTTGCCTTAACACCACCATGTTCCTCATACCTGTCTGTGTTACTGCTCTCTTGTAAAACAATGTTTAAAAGTTTTATTGGCATGAGAACGATAACAAAAACATATATATTTTTTAAATATCACTGTTCTCCCGTTTACTGATCAGATAAATAATGTACACATTAGCTACTACTGGGGTTTTAGCCAAACAGTTCAGACCATCTACGGTACGTTCGCTAGCTATTTTGGCAACAGGAATACATAAATGTGTAGTTACAATCTGGTTCTGAAGTCCTTATGGTCCCATAAAGAGAATCAGTCTACATTTCACAGAAACAATATTTACTATCAATCAGGTGTAGAATGACTCAGAATACTCTTTCCAGCTACTTAGCAGCAGCCATTGTACCTGGTCCAAAATATAACGTCTGTTTTTATTCTGGTTTTGAATGAATGATTTTTACAGGATTTCCTCTACTTGTGTGTGTTAGTTCATGTGGTGGGTGTAGCTGCAACCGTCTGCACAGGGTGCTAAATGTTTCGCCATTCTGGGCAATGACTATCAAAAGTTACTCACTAACAATAGGGCCCATTTCACCCCTCCCCCAGTCATCAGGTTTTACGATGTGTGAGAACACAGATCAAAACCTACACAAAGTTGTTGAACCTGGGGGAAATGAACAAGGACAGCAGGAAGAGTCCATTCCGACCCATCCAGGTAGCTGGGTTTGTGTCTGCAGACTAGGTCAGTCTTTGTTGTTTTGGATTGGTTATGCCTGGGTACTAATTTGCTCTGGAGGCCATTATGGATGAAGGGGAAGGCTGTAGTTTGGCCAGCTGTTACGTGTTAAAATCAAGTCACACTTCCACAGCCCCTACTTCAGTCACTACAGTCAGCCACTGCCAGTACCAATGTGACATTACATCCATTTTATCACACCCTATTTGGGTTTCAAGTTGATTCAGTCTTACACCCCCAACTGAACCTGACCTAATTACAACATTACCAGTTTTACCTGATGTTGAGCTTACATAATAACAATAGTGCAAGTCAGAAAATGACACTAGACCGGATATATTAACAGTTCCAATCCTGCTATATCACCTGGATTCAATGTGTCAGATCCTCTCTGATTTGTGACTCTCTATTCATACACAGTGTCTGGTTCATTTGAAGTAATTGCATTTGCCATTGCCATGGAGCTTTCCTAGCCATCTGACAGTGGTGGTTTATTTCAGGAAACGTAAAGAGATCTGCCCTCGTTTTACACAATTACAGGATGATAGCTTTTTGCTTTCTGAAACAAGAGCAGCACTTCAGATCAGACGTCAAAAATGAGAAACCTTCATGGGGACAGTAAATCAGTCTTGTCTGTATCTGATTTCAGCTTCCATATTTCAAATAAAACATTGCTGTTATGTATTGTGGTGTAATAGTCGGGAAACAACAATAAACGCCATTGCAAATATTACACCATTGTAAGATATCAACTGTTGAACACAAACATGCTTACCCGTGTCGTATCACTGTCATAAAGTGTTGTTGCAACATTTCGCCTGTCTGTCAACTAACATCTTAAGTGACTAAACAGAGTACGCACACCCTTCTCTGGCCAGTCCTTGCAAGAGTAGGTCTCAACATGCCAGATGCTATGTATGGAAACTAGGTCCTTGGGAGATTCTTCTAGATCACAAATGGCCATATTTGACAGGCTGCCAGGCAAGAGGAATGCTGGCCTAAATTGTGGATCATAAATACACGCAGTAAGTAACATAAGACATATTGTGAAACTTGCCTGGCTGGGGAACAAATGGAAATAATCTAATGTACAACACACTGTACACTGTATTGTCCTCTTAAAATATGGAAAAGAATCTCCCTCTGATACTCAACGTATTTTGGGACAAAGGGTTTATACACTTTCCCTGCTGTTGAGAAAAACACATCAAAACAAGTATTTGTGAGTGCATAGAATTAACAATGACTTCCAATGGATCTGAGCAGATAGGACAACCAACAGACTGTAGCTTTTTACATTAGGTCATCTGTTGTAAGCAAATTAGTAATTTATTTGAGTCTAGAGTGCCCCGCCGAGCTGAGCTCCCTGGGTTATAGCTCATGTTAGCCAGCGCATTAAAATAGTAATTTTTGACCATGGCCATTTGGTCATTAAAGTAGGAATGTTGTCCTGAAGCCTTTGGTCATTGAAGATATAAGAATGTACAACCTATTCACAGTTCCAGATTCTGAGACTACTCTAGCTTGTTGTTTAACATGTACAATAGTTCAAATGATGGTGCTTCTGATCCTGACAGTGACAGAAATGAAAAAGTGGAGGATGTTAGTCTGCTTGTAATCTGATTTCCTCCATCATCCCCGTCAACTCAATCAGGTAACTGTTGAGGCAGTGAAAAGGCCAGCATGCTGCCGCTACGCCAGACAACCAGTGGGCAGGGCCAGACCACAACATCTCCAGTCCAACAGTGATCCATGTTTCCATAACCTACTTATGTGTCCAAATGGGTTAAGTTTATTGTATGTCATAGCTGAATCTGTTTTAAATTTAGAATAGTATGTTTTATTTTACATCGCCCACGGATAAATCAGCTCCTGTAACCTGATTAGAATAGCATTTCAGTATTAAATTGAATTATTATGTCCTAAAGAAAAAAAATCTTAATTTAGATGAGCTAAAACAATATTCTCTATGGGGTTTTGTTAATTTTTTTACATCTATCACACTATTTCCACTAAAAACTCAGATTGATAGTTGGGACGCTGTGTAAAATGTAAATAAAAACAGAATGTAATGTTGTGCAAATCATTTAAACCCTATTTTCAACAGAAAATAGTACAAATACAACATATCAAATGTTGAAACTGGGCATTAAATGATCATTCCAGAGAGACTGGGTCTGTCAGAAGTAAAGATGGGGAGGGGATCACCACTCTGTGTATGACTGTGCAGGCAAATGGTGCGATAATATAAGAACAATGTTTTGCAACGTAATTGTGAAGAGTTAGGGGATCTCATAATCTGTGGTACATAATATAATTAAATGTTTCAGAGAATCCAGAGAAGTCTATGTATGCAAGAGAAAAGGCAGAATATCATGGCCGTGATCTTCTGGCCCTTAGGCAGCACTGCATTAAAAACTGACAGTTCTTTAGTGGGAATCATTGCATTGGCTCAGGAACACTTACGAAGCCATTGTATGTGAACACAGTTTGTCGCTGCATCCACAATTGCAATATAAAACTTGACCATGCAAAGAAGAAACAATTTATATACCACATCCAAAACCACTACCGCCCTCTCTGGGTTTTAGCTAATTTAAGATGGACTGAGGTGAAGTGGAAAACGGTCCTGTGGTCTTACAAATCATAATGTGAAATTATTTTTGGGAATCATGGACACTGTCCTCCAGACTAAAGAATAAAAACCATCCAGCTTGTTTTCAGCGCACAGTTCAAAAGCCAGCATCCATGATGGTATGGGGGTGCATTAGGGCACAAGGCATGGGTGACTTGCACATCTGTGAAGGCACCATTAATGCTGAACAATATTTACAGGTTTTGGAGCAACATATGCTGCCATCCAGATTATGCCTTTTCCAGGGAAGGCATTGCTTATTTCAGCAAGACAATGCCAAACCACATTCGGCACATATTACAACAGCATGGCTCTGTAGTAAAAGAGCCTGGGTGCTAAACTGGCCTGCCTGCAGTCCAGACCGCTCACCCAAACATTTGGCGCATTATGAAATGAACAATACGACAATGGAGATGCAAAACTGTTAAGCAGCTACAATCCTATATCCATCAAGAATGGATTTCACTTTCAAAACTAGAGCAGTTGGTCTCCTCCATTCCCAAACGTTTACAGAGTATTGTTAAAAGTGATGCAGCACAGTGATAAACATGCCCCTGTCATAACAGTGATAAACATGCCCCTGTCATAAAAGTGGTAACCATGACCGTCATAACAGTTGTAAACAAGTCGCTGTCATAACAGTGGTAACCATGCCCCTGTCGTAACAGTGGTAACCATGACCGTCATAACAGTGGTAAACAAGCCGCTGTCATAACAGTGGTAAACAAGCCCCTGTCATAACAGTGGTAACTGTGCCCCTGTCATAACAGTGGTAAACATACCCCTATCATAAAAGTGGTAAACACTTTTATGGTAACAGTTATGGTAACTGTGGTAACCACTTGTTACCACAGTGGTTAACAAGCTCAGTTTCAACATTTGATATGTTGTGTTTTTACTATTTTCTGTAAAATGTAGGGAAAAATTATTTAAACATGTACAAATGTATTCTGTTTTTATTTTATTACAAAAAAGTGTCACAGCTTTTCCTGCAGTGCCAGTTTACTATTTATTCTACAATTTCTACTGATCTGTGTGCCAGTATACTATTTATCCTACCATTTCTACTGATCTGTGTGCCAGTATACTATTTATCCTACCATTTCTACTGATCTGTGTGCCAGTATACTATTTATCCTACCATTTCTACTGATCTGTGTCCCAGTATACTATTTATCCTACAATTTCTACTGATCTGTGTGCAGGTTTACTATTTATCTTTCCATTTCTACTGACCTGTGTGCCAGTTATGATTTTCATATGCTCATGTCAATCTGCCAGACTCGCTAAACCAATCAGAGGCACTACAAATGTATTGCCCCAGAGCTCCACCCAATAGATCCAGGTCTATCTACCCACAATGCATGAAGGATGGGTCATCAGGCAACATCCACCATGCCGAAGCCAGCACAGATATTTGAAGGGCATGTGGAGATTTGCATTTACAGGCAACTTGTTATTTGAACCATTATTTTCATGCACCAGAGGGTAGATCTGACTATTATTTTGTGTGTAGATCTGACAATAAAGTGTTTAATGCACCTGTTACTTGGCTTTAGTAGGTCTAATTTATTTTGCTTGGTAAAGATGCTTAGTGATGGTATTGATATATTGATGTCAGTATATTATTCAGTTGGATTTATTAAAAGCTTTAAACAAATGCTATATGTTGAATGCCATGCACATTCATATTCTTATCAAGAGCCACACAAAACACAAATGCAGTTTGTTTGGGGTGATTGTGTCTTAGGCAACAAAGTCTTCCAAACTACTGAGGAAATCTCCTTCATATAATCCCCATCAGTTACATTTTCTCATGTCATGTTTCAAAATAATTGAGAACACTTGAAATCTGACATTGACTAGTCTGAGTAGCAATAAATGAGCTGACTTTTTTTCTATTGTGAAACAATGGGTTGTTTGCCAGCTGCTAGCAATGTGAAAGCTATTCAGCACAGTTTTGTTTTGAAAATAGGAAACAATTATTGTAACATCATATTGTTACTGACTAATCAATATTGAATTGGTTTAGGGAATTGCAGTGAAGTCTTGATACAATCCGGCCACAAGAGAGGAGCAAAAACTGTCCACATTGTGATAAGAAAGATAATTGTACCATCCATCTACTGAAAAATAGTTTGACTAACTGATTGGAAAGTTTATCAACCACCATGAGAAAAACACAGCTTTGTTCCTCTTATGAAGGATTTCATAACTGTCAGTAAAAAAAGGAAGATGCTGCCACTTTCAAACAGTCTCTCTTTAGATAAGACATGTATTAGAGAGATAAAAAGGTGAGTTTGGTGGGATAGGGTGTAGCCTCCCTGTCCATCTATGGATTATGTAGTGGGACATTCGGGAACTGGATATGTTAGGAGAACAACAAGGCATAACAGAGCAATGACGTCCTACGGCGTCTCATCATCACCTGTCGGCCATCACAACTGGTAGCTTTTGCACATTTAAACCTGGGAAGGTAACATTGAATGATGTGCTTCTGACAATCTCACTTAGGTGGCAACTATATGGTCACCCATCCTTCATCAGTATTGTTATCTAGACCAGATATCAGCCTCTTTCTCTCCATCTTTTCCCTCCCCCTCTATCTTGTTCTCTCTCTCCCTTCTCACTTTATTTTCCTCACCCTCACTTACGCTCTCCCTTGCTCAATTGCTTACTCACTCGCTGGTTGTGGGCAGTGCAGTAGATGTCAGTCACGCAGTGGCCGATCCAGCTGAAAGCATTCGTTTGGTCCGTGTCTGCCTGCACCACAACAGAACGGACGGGAAACCCCCCACACAAGGTAAATACCTGTACACTTTCACTTTTTAACATTCTAGTTTCTGAGCAACAAATGCAAAATATAATTAGTAAACAAATGTGTTTGAAACTAAAACCAGTACTAGGGATATTCTACATGTGAGAGCATTATTCTTCAGGTTCTGAAACATAAAGCCATCTTTATAATTTTTTGATTGGATAAAGGGTCAGCTGTTTTCAGTCTGTTGTTAGTGTCACAAAATTTGAATCGGTACATCATGGCTTGTTATGAAACGTCTTTTCACAATATTTCACTAAATGTTAAGTGAATTGTTTCCTCATTACGGTTTCACAACTCTGTTGACACACAGCTTATCAAAATTTGTGAATATGGTTAAGCCATTGCTTCTGTGTACAGAGTGCAATGTAAATGAAAGAACTAAAACAAGTGTAAGGCAGCCAACAACAATAGAATTGTGTTTGCTCAGCCACATTTCCACACACACATTTTATCTTTGCTAAAACAACATTTTATTTGTTACTCTTATTTGTTACTCTCAATCTTATTTCAGCTTGTTGGCCTATGTTGAATCAACGTGTTTATATTATATGCAGTCTGTAAATAGCATATTAAAAGATCAATAAAAGGTGTATGAGTGGTCCTTTAGGAATAAAAGACTACTGTGCTCAGCCAGCCCAACCATGTGGTGCAAGTCTGCACAGAGGAGAGAACAAGCTTGCGGCGATGTGATAAGCAGAGCGCATTCGACTGTCATCTCCCTCTAGCACATTCAGAAATATTGTCACTCAAGTCAGTGAAGGATCTCTGTGAAAAGTAACTTACTTCCAATTTCATAAAGCAGAGAAATATCCACAATGAATAATTCTTTCTTCGTGATTTGGAACCCGATAAAATGTGAATAAACAAGGTGCAGCTGCAATGCAATGTGACATATTTGGCTGCAGATGAATGTCCATTTTTTACAGTTTGTGTAGTGGTGCCTGCATAATTGAGTGTACGTTAATTTAGCGAAGGAATGGTGTCCTGTTTGCATGTCACTGTTCAATCATCTGATGTTTCAATCGGAATGCTCTAAAACTGACTGTTATTCAATAAGGCCAACCTAAGCTTGTTCAAATAGACTTAAAGTTGGCCTACCATTGAAAAAAACTTTTATTCAGATTCTATTCATATTTTTCCAACTGGAAAAAAAACAACAATTGGATGTTCAAAGTTTCTAACAATACAATATTTTAGTTTTGAATGTGTAGTTACCAAGGGGTAATTAAAGTACGTAGGCATCGACAACTGTAGCTTACTGTTTCTGTAACAGATGTTCAAGAGGATCTAAATAGTAACCAAAAGGTTTACACATGGACTTCAATTGAGTCGGGAAAAATGGAGAAGATAAATTAGTGCAAATATCCTCTAATCTTTTTCTGTCCTAATTCAGGGGTCAGCAACCTTAGGCATGTGCGCCAACACTGGGGCGCAAAAAATAAAAACATATTACATTCTTATTGTTTAACTTGATATAAGCAATTTTCACCACGAAGCTGCAGTTCCCTCAAGAGTTCTTGATTAGGTGATAATGAAATGTTGCAGCAACTGCTTCCGCTCAAAGTGCCTTTTCCCACCCAGCAAAATTAAAACCTAAAAAGTGCTGAAGAGCAACATGCAGCAACAAAATGGTATCAGTACTGAACAAAACATCAGCACATTCGTTGCTACTTGGTATGAAGAATATAGATTTGTTTAACTGAAATCACTGTCAGACCTCAAATGTACTGCATCATTTTTAAATGAGACATTAAAAAGACTTTACGGATAAGACTGACCAGGGTTTTTCTTGCTTGGAAGATTTTTTGGTGACCCCCAGAGGTTTTATCTAGCTCCAAAGGAAGATTAGCATTTCAAATGTTTAACAGCAATTTTTTAACATCTGTTGAACAAGCATAACATAAACCGAAGGCAAGTGAGATACCAAAACCGACGTACTTTTCGCATGTAGGTTATTTAGTTTTTTTATGTAAACATTTTCTGTTCAGCACTTTGCAGCCACATCAGATCTCTGGTCAAGTAGGAGGATTGACCCATACTTGAGCCTTACTTGCCACTTTGTTACATGTATTTAAAAAGGTGCTATATAAATAATATTTTACTTAAGCTCACAAAATATATACCATGACAACAATAAAAAACATGTTCATATGGCACCTTTCTTAATGTTACAATGTGCTTGATATTACATTGTTACAACAAACGTATAAAACAAAGCAACAAAAACGAAACTAAAATCCAAGTAATGGTTCATTCATCGTAATCGAGGTAAAATGTTAAATTAATCGTGATTTTAGGTCATGTCGTCCAGACCTATAAATGACCGTGGCCTTGTCAGATCCTTTTATTCAGTTAATAATAAGAGGGTGAAATGCTTTGAAGCAGGATGTGAACTCTGCAACTGACTGCCTCCCCCAACCCAACACCCCTGTCCCTCAAGCTCACTCCCCTCCCCCAACCCCACACCCCTGTCCTTCAATCTCACTCCCCTCCCCCAACCCCACACCCCTGTCCCTCAAGCTCACTCCCCTCCCCCAAAACCCACACCCCTGTCCTTCAAGCTGAATCAGGAAAAACCCTGCATACAGGTCTAAGGAAATCATGAGGACTGTATCTAGTGTTAAATATGCACCTGGGGTCATTGTGGTTCTTTGTAAGAGTGTGGAGGTGAATGACATCCCTCTTGCGATGCAGGTAAATCTTTTGGGCTGAGCTCCAAAAGATTTGAGCTCCTTGGGGTATCAGGCTTGATGTTTTATATAAGCACTTTGTGACAACTGCTGATGTAAAAGGGGCTTTATAAACAAATGTAAATGATTGATGATCTGTATCCCAGTATGGCAAGGTTTAAAATCTGTTGTTTAGTCCCAGAGCAAGGCATTTAACCCAAACAACAGGTGTCCTATTACATCTTCTGATTATATTACATGGCAGCAATGAGCTTAGGCACAATGCATTGCAGAGTCCTAGACATATTTACTAGCTATGGTATATTGGGAATAGTTTTGAGCTGTGCTTTGGGTTATTGCCCTGTTGTAGGAGGAAATTGTACACAAGGTATGGCATGGCGCTACAAAATGCAGTGATATCCTTCCTTCTTAAGATCCATTTTACCTTGTACAAATGTCCCACTCTCACATTGCCTCCATCATGCTTGACATATTACTCCTCTGGCATCTTTTCATTGAGTCTGCACCTCACAAATGTTTTTCTTTATCCAAACACCTCAAACTTTTTTTCAGCCAAACACTTTCCCCCCAATCTTCCTCTGTCCAGTGTCTGTGTTCTTTAGCCCATCTTAATCTTTTCTTTTTATTGGCCAGTCAGAGATATGTCTTTTTCTTTGAGAATCAGAATCAGCTTTATGTGCCTGATATGTGGTACACATACGAGGAATTTGTCTCTGGATTATACAGGCTCACGATGTGCTTACTAATTAAAAGATTAACCAAGGACACAACAAGAGTTACTGACTGCAATATACAGTACACATAATAAACATAATAAACTAAACATCATAGTAAGATTGATGAGACAATAGTGCAATGAGCAGGGTATAAAGGGAGCTAGGAAAAAAATATTTCTGTACAGGTATTATTATTTACATAAGGACGGTGGATGTGATCTATGTATACAGTGGGGAGAACAAGTATTTGATACACTTCTGATTTTGCAGGTTTTCCTACTTATAAAACATGTAGGGGTCTGCAATTATCATCAAAGGTTCACTTCTACTGTGAGAGACGGAATCTAAAACAAAAATACAGAAAATCACATTGCATGATTTTTAAATAATTAATTAGCATTTTATTGCATGACATAAGTATTTGATACATCAGAAAAGCTGAACTTAATATTTGGTACAGAAACCTTTGTTTGCAATTACAGAGATCATACGTGTCCTGTAGATCTTGACCAGTTTTGCACACACTGCAGCAGGGATTTTGGCCCACTCCTCCATACAGACCTTCTCTAGATCTTTCAGGTTTCGGGGCTGTCACTGGGCAATACGGACTTTCAGCTCCCTCCAAGGATTTTCTATTGGGTTCAAATCTGGAGACTGGCTCGGCCACTCCAGGACCTTGAGATACTTCTTACGGAGCCACACCTTAGTTGCCCTGGCTGTGTGTTTCGGGTCGTTGTCATACTGGAAGACCCAGCCACGACCCAGATCTTGCGAGACATGGCCCCATCCGTCCTCCCCTCAATAGGGTGCAGTCGTCCTGTCCCCTTTGCAGAAAAGCATCCCCAAAGAATGATGTTTCCACCTCGATGCTTCACGGTTGGGATGGTGTTCTTGGGGTTGTACTCATGCTTCTTCTTCCTCCAAACACGGCAAGTGGAGTTTTGACCAAAAAGCTCTATTTTTGTCTCATCAGACCACATGACCTTCACCCATTCCTCCTCTGGATCATCCAGATGGTCAAGGGGCAAACTTCAGACGGGCCTGTACATGCGCTGGCTTGAGCAGGGGGACCTTGCGTGCGCTGCAGGATTTTAATCCATGACGGCATAGTGTGTTACTAATGGTTTTCTTTGAGACTGTGGTCCCAGCTCTCTTCAGGTAATTGACCAGGTCCTGCCGTGTAGTTCTGGGCTGATCCCTCACCTTCCTCATGATCATTGATGCCGCACGAGGTGAGATCTTGCATGGAGCCCCAGACCGAGGGAGATCGACCGTTATCTTGAACTTCTTCCATCATCTAATAATTGCACCAACAGTTGTTGCCTTCACACCTAGCTGCTTTCCTATTGTCCTTTAGCCCATCCCAGCCTTGTGCAGGTCTACAAATGTATCCCTGATGTCCTTACACAGCTCTCTGGTCTTGGCCATTTTGGAGAGGTTGGAGTCTGTTTGATTGAATGTGTGGACAGGTGTCTTTTATACAGTTAAGGAGTTCAAACAGTTGCAGAAAATACAGGTAATGAGTGGAGAACAGGAGGGCTTCTTAAAGAAAAACTAACAGGTCTGTGAGAGCCGAAATTCTTACTGGTTGGTCGGTGTTCAAATACTTATGTCATGCAATGAAATGCTAATTTATTATTTAAAAATCATACAATGTGATTTTCTGGATTTTTGTTTTAGATTCCGTCTCTCACAGTTGAAGTGTACACACCTCTATATACTTGGTAAGTAGGAAAACCTGCAAAATCAGCAGTGTATCAAATACTTGTTATACATATATATACATATATATAGTTTATTGGAGCATGGCGCTGGAATGGGTAAAAAGTAATTTTTTTATGAAATCTGGGGTTTTGTGGGTACTATTTAATGAAGCTGCCAGTTGAGGACCTGTGAGTTGTCTGTTTCTTAAACTAGACACTCTAATGAATTTATCCTTCCACTCCTCTTTCTACTCTGGCTCGACCCAGTTTGCACTGTTCTGTTAAGGTAGTAGAACACATTGCTATATGAGATCTTCAGTTTCTTGGCAATATCTCACATGGAATAGCGTACATTTTTCAGATCTAGAAGAGACTGATGAGTTTCAGAAGAAAGTTCTTTGTTACTGGCCATTTGAGATTGTAATCAAATCTACAAATGCTGACGTAGAAGATACTGAACTAGTCTAAAGGACAGTTTTATGGCTTCTTTTATCATGAACAATGTCCACACTGTATTTGTGATCAATTTGATGTTCGTTTAATGGACAATAAATGTGCTTTTCTTTCGAAAAACAAGGAACAAGTATCCACAAATTTTGAACAGCAGTTTATCTATCACATGTGATGGGGTTTATAAACGCTTATCTCAAAATTATACCGATATTTATAGCTTTCTTAATTTGTATACATAACGTTGTCCTATTAAAAGTTGGGCATACACATTTATTTCTATAGATTTCTTCCCATGACATAACATAATAACATAACATAATACAGTCACCCCTGAAATGGTTGGCACCCTTACTAAATATTAGCCAAAAAGGTTATTACCAACTCAGGTAGTTGTGAAGGTGGAACCGTTTTCCAGTTAAAATAATGGACGGCCATGTTTCCAATCCTTTGTGCTTCCTCCTCCTGCCGGGATCATGGCACTGAGCCTTGTACAACCTTTTTTTTAATGCCTTTGAGGTTTACAAAAGCTCCAGGACTAGTGGAATCAAAACAGTCACGTCCCCGCCTCTGCCATTATGAGGAGGTGGGTCCTCGCATCCCTGAGCTGTGATCGCGCACTTGTTCATCATCATCCACTCCCACACCGGTCCCCAATCTACTATCACACACCTCTGCCTGCTCCCTGCCTGTACTTCTGCTGACAGCCTGTGTACCGACCTTCTGCCCATTCCCGACTACTCTGCCTGCTACCTGTCTGTACTTCTGCTGTCCACTCATGTACTGACCTTCTGCGCGTCTGTGACTACTCTGCCTGCCACCGATTAGTACCTCCCCTGCTTGCCTGTGTACCGATCTTCTGCCTAACCCCGATTACCCTGCCTGTCACTCCCCCCTCGCCCTTCCAATCCGCGCTTGGGTTCCGACTCGCATTCCTGACATTATGATCTGGCCATCCATGGACCCAGCGGATCTGGGCGCCGTACGCCAGGTGGTTACTTCTCAAAGTGCCGCATTGGACCAGCAACAGACTGCGCTACTTGAAATCATGGGCAACCTACACGCCCTCTCGGTGAGCATCGCTGCAAATCAGGGTCAGTTGAACACTCCTGTCGCGCCACCTACAACCGTACCCATGCAGAGACCCACAGAACCCAGACTGGCACCCTCCTTGGATTGCAAGCCTTGGGTTCCCACCCCTGAAAGGTACAACAGGGATTTGGGATTATGCCGTTCCTTTCTGTTACAATGCAGCCTTGACTTTGCGCAGCAACCTCAAACCTATGCTACAGACAGTTATAAAATCGCTTACCTGGTCAGCTTGCTCCATGGTCCTGCTCTGGAATGGGCCTCAGCTCTATGGCAGTGACAGGACCCGACAACCCAGTCCTACACCTTGCTCACAGACGAGATGCATAAACTGTTCAACCACCCGCGCCGAGGAAGGGACGCCTCTGCCCATATGTTTGTGCTGTGCCAGGAGAAACACAGCGTGGCAGAATACACTATCGCGTTCCGCACCCTTGCTGCCAAGAGTGGATGGAATGGAGAGGCTTTACAGGCGGCGTTCACTAATGGTATCAACAACCATTTATAGGACGAGCTGATCTCCTACCCTGAACCGGATAGTCTGGACGGCCTCATTGCCCTGACTATTAGGATGGACAACCGTGCCCGGGAGCGCAAAAGGGAGAAGCAGCTAGGAACACTGCCGTCACCACAGGCGCCTGGACTATCTGTGTCCGAGAATAGGTCCCCTCTTTCCGAGCATGTTACACCCCTGAGCACGGATCCCAAACCGATGCGACTGGGCCGTTTCCGAGTAAGACAGACCGGAACGTCAGCAACGGATAGAAAGTAACAGCTGCCTTTACTGTGGCCGTCCGGGGCATTACATCACCACCTGCCCCCAAATGGCCAGCAAATCTGTAGAAGCGCTGGTCGCGGGGGGACGATTAGCGAGTTCTACCACCGAACTCCCCTGTTCCTAGGTCCCGTTTTTCACCACCATCTGCCATCACAGTCAAACTCTGAAGATTCAAGCCCTGATTGACTCCAGAGCTGACAGTATTTTTTTGGATTCTGCCTAGGTGTCCCAGCTGGGGCTCTCCACAGAACCATTAAAGGACGCCATTGAAGCGTTGTCTTTGGACGGCAGACGATTGGCCAAGGTCACATCCCGGACCGAACCCGTCAAACACTTACTTTCCGGTAATCACTCCGAGATGATCTGATTTCTGATCACCAGTTCACCCCACATACTGCAGATTTTGGGACATTCTTGGTTAGTCAAGCATAACCCCGTCATCAACTGAGCAACAGGTAGCATAAATAAGTGGAGCTCAACCTGCCATGCCGACGGCCTGTGAGCGTCCAGTCCCCAAATCGGGCGAGCCCAAACCACCAGTGACCAACCACCCAACCTGACCAGGGTGCCTGCCACCTATCACGACATCAGGGAGGTGTTCAACAAGCAGGGTGCACTTTCACTGCCACCGCATAGGCCCTACGATTGTGCAATCGAGTTGGTTCCCGGTTCCACCTTCTCAAAGAGCCGTCTCTACAGCCTCTCTAAGCCCAAATGGGAGGCGATGGAAAAAAACGACAGGGACTTCCTGGACTCCACTTGCATCTGTCCGTCCTCCTCCCCTCTGGCAGCCGGGTTTTTCTTCATGGGGAAGAAGGACGGTACTCTCCGCCCCTGCATAGATTCCCGGGGCTTAAATAACATTACAATTAAAGATAAGTACCCCTTTCCTCTGATGAATTCTGCTTTTAACTCCCCCCAAGGTGCCAAAATATTTACCAAGCTCGATCTCCGGAATGCATACCATCTGGTAAGAATCAGGGAAGGGGACGAATGGCTCATGGGTTTCAACACGCCATTTTGACATTTTGAGTATCTTGTGATGCCATTTGGCCTAACTAACGCCCCGGCTGTCATCCAGTGTTTCGTTAATGATGTCCTGGGGGATATGATTGGACGCTTCGCCTTTGTTTGCCTGGACAACATCCTCATTTTCTCCAGGGACCTAACGGAGCACGTCCAGCATGTTCAACAGGTCTTTCTTCGTCTGCAAGAGAACCGGCGGTATGTGAAGGTCGAGAAGTGTGAGTTCCATGTAATGACCATCTCCTTCCTGGGATACATTGTTTCTGAGGGGCAGGTGAAAATGGATCTCTCCAAGGTGGAGGCAGTTTTCGAGGTGCCAATACCAGGCTCCAGGAAGGACCTACAGCGATTCCTGGGTTTCGCAAAATCTATCAGCGTTTTATCCGTAATTACAGCCGGGGGGCTGCTCCCCTGACCACCCTTACCTCCTGTGCCAAGCCATTCGCCTGGACCCCGGAGGCGGAGGAAGCCTTCTGGGACCTCAAGGCTCGCTTCACCCCTGCCCCTGTCCTCTCTCAGCCGGACCCGTCCCGCTAATTCGTGGTCGAGGTGGATGACTCTGACGTAGGGGTGGGAGCGGTATTGTCCAAGCGTAATCCCAAGGTCGGGAAGCTCCACCCCTGCCTGTTTCTGTCCCGCTCTCTGTCCCCTGCCGAAGCGAATTACGACATGGGCAGTTGTGAGCTGCCAGCAGTCAAGATAGCCCTGGAGGAATAGCGGAGCTACCGTTCCTCGTTTGGACCGATCATAAGAATTTAGAGTACATGTGGTCTGCCAAACGCCTTAACTCCCGCCAGGCCAGGTGGGCCCTGTTCTTTGGTCGGTTCAATTTCACCTTAACATATAGGCCTGGATCATGGAACGGAAAGCTGACTTCTCTAAGGAGGAAGAGTCGTGGGCCCTGCCTGACGCAATCCTGCCCAAGGATTGTGTTGTCGGCGCGGTTTTGTGGAAAGTTGAGGAGGCAGAGAAGGCAGCCCTCCTGCACAACGCTAGACCGGGAAATGACCCGCCCAGCTGTCTGTTTGTCCCAGAATCTGTCCGGTCAGCGGTGCTGGAATGGGCGCACACGTGCAAACTGGCGTGTCATCCTGGGGCTAGCTCGAACAATGGTGTTTCTTTTGGTGGCCTGCCATGCGGGAGGATACCCAGAAAAACATCTCCTCCTAGACAGTATGTGCACAAAGTAAGTGTTCCAACCAGCCCAGCTCTGGTCTCCTACGTCCCCTACCCGTTCCACGCTGCCCCTGGTCCCACCTGTCCCTCGACTTCGTCACCGGACTACCCCGCTCGAATGGAAACACGGTCATCATCACGATCATAGACCGGTTCAGCAAATTCACCCGTTTTGTCCCTTTACCCAAACTCCCCACAGCAAGGGAGATGGCAGCCATCTTGATGAAGGAGGTGTTTTGCATCTTCGGCCTCCCCACCGATTTGGTATCTGACCGAGGTCCTCAGTTTACCTCAGCGGTGTGGAGGTCGTTCTGCCCACCGCCAGCCTCTTCTCCGGGTTCCATCCCCAAACCAACGGCCATGCAGAAAGAGCCAACCAGACCCTGGAAACCACCCTTCGCTGCCTGGTCTCTGCTAACCCCACCACCTGGTCCCCCCCAGTTACCCTGGGTGGAGTACGCCCACAACACTCTACCCACGTCCGCCACGGGCATGTCCCCATTCCAGTGCCTCTTCGGCTACCAGCACCTACTGTTTCCCTCCCAGAAGAGGGATCTGGCGGTGCCTTCAGTCCAGGCGCACATCCGCCGCTGCCACCGCACCTGGCATTGTGCCAAAGCCTCTCTGCTTCGGTCCTCCGGGAATTACCAGATGCGCACCAACCGTCGCCGCGTGCCAGCCCCAAACTACTCCGTGAGGGACAAAGTGTGGCTGTCCACTAAGGACCTGCCCCTGCGGACCGAGTGCCGTAAGCTTTCTCCTCGGTACATCGGTTCATTCACGGTAGATCAGGTCATCAATCCGGTTGAGGTCCGGTTAAAGCTGCCTCCATCCCTCAAGTGTCACCCTAACTTCCATGTGTCCTGCTTGAAACCCGTCCTCATCAGTTCGCTTCTCCCTCCTCCATGTCCGCCCTCTCCATGGAATATCGATGGGGTGCCTGTTGATGGGGCACCCCATTATTATATGCTGAAAAGAATGGGCGTCATCTGTGTCACTGACCTTAGCTCTCGTCCTAAGGTCCACTCCATAGTAATCAAAGTTTATATTCTTAGCAGCCACATTATGCTGCAAACTCATCTTAGGTCGCCATCAGCCCATCTTTCAGTGTGCTGAGGATAAATCTTTTTTGTTTAAACTATGTCAACACCAGCTTGGCCAAGCCACCTCGGGGTCCCACTAGCTTCAGCATGCGGAAATGAAGCAAATGGGGACCTGGGATGTTGAGTAGGACAGGCCGAAGTCTGATTAATCACAACCCTTTAGACAGACTGGCCGAGCCACCTAACGAGGGAAAATAACTCAGGAAGCATGTTCTCACTTTGCCTCCTTCCCCTTTTGGTTAGCCATTGGCACCTGGCCAAAATACAGTTGTAAGGAATAAGCCTCCATGCTAGTTTAGAAGATTGAGAGTGTTTCCAGGAAGCTGGGTGGGAATTCATACTGCATAAATGCTGTGTGCAATGTTAAAATAATTTCATTGTTCAGAATGACGCTGTGTTATTCGGTGCATTTGATAAATAAAATACTGTCAGCTTTTTGTCAAAAGCCAGGATGGCTAAAAACTGGTGTTCTTCTGCCAAGGGGGGGGTGACGGATCCACCCGGAGTTACTTTGTTTTATAAGCCAACAATTCTAAGCTGCCTAAACCATATTTCAAGCTTTTTCATAATTCAGATTTGTGAAATTTACATCTCACAAGTGAGATTTTTTAATAAATTTCCTTCCTGCTTTCGTCTGAAACCACCGACACCGAAATTTCCCAAATTTCAGGGGACGGCCAGGAAATGCAATTTTTTTTTTTAACATCTGCAGCACCCCAACCCATCTCTCAACCCATAACTCAATGCTGTTGGTGAAAGAAATCTCACAAATCAAAATGGACAAGGTCATGAGAAGAATGACCCAAGCCCATAAACATCAGATGGACTTGGTTAGGAATTCAAGTAATTGAAAAAGGTCCCCAAAAGCTTTTTTTTCCAAAGCACGAAACCGGTCCACAAGGTGTTATTTGTCACAGTAAGTGACTGCTCCATCCATAACATGGCTTTGTCTATACTATTAAACAATTCATGTAATGAATGATTATATGCCTTCCATGTTCCCTTTGACAGAACAAATAAGACATGCATGAAATTCAAATGAACAAATCTTTTCTCTTGTTCCACAAGATTTAGCAGCAAAGTTGGCAACATAACAGCTACATTACATTAGGGTGTGCATCATATAATTAGACACACCCCTCTACATTCTTGGGTGTGATATTATGCAATAATAAATGCATATCCCTCAGCTTTTGCAAATGGCAGAGATGTACATGAACGCACAAATGGAGGGCAGTTGTGAAATCACATTTTAAGGGATTTTTCCATTGCAAGATACAACACAAATAATGGGGATAAATTAGGAGGTTTTGTCTAAGCAAGCAGAGAAAATGTCTCCATCCAGTGGACACTCCAGTTACTGTCTGATGACTTGTTTTGGAAATATACAAAATGATAACAATCTTCATAAATCTCTAATTTTCCCTCTGCTCCTGAAAATAGAACTACAAGCTAAACGCTGACCTGGACCATGATGTCCAAAGGCAATGGCAGCACCCCGCCCACATCAACTAAGGGTATGTTTTTTAGAATACAATGTCTTACAGTATTTAAAACCTCTTTGAATAACCCAGCAACACATTAAATGATAAACAGACAAGCTAATCAATGGCATGATATAGAAAATATAGAAAATATTTATGCCAGTGTCATTCTCAACAGACAATGGTTCTTGTGCGGACCTGAGTTGCTTCAAGGTTTTGGAAGAGAAGGAGAAGACAGCCATCAGCTCCATCTGTTTCCTGGCTGGGCCCTTCACATTCCTGGAGAACATTCTGGTGTTGGCGGTCATTGCCTCCGCCGCCAACCTACGCAGGAGACCCTCCTACCTCTTCATTGGCAGCCTGGCCCTTGCAGATGTCTTCGCCAGCTGCTTCTTCACCTTTAGCTTCTTGGACTTCCACCTGTACGGACGGCAAGACCGCCCCAGTCCCTACCTCTTCAAGCTGGGCGGAGTGACGATGGCTTTCACCGGCTCGGTGGGCAGCCTTTTCCTTACTGCTCTCGACCGCTACCTGTGCATCTACCGGGCGTCACGTTACAAGCTAATGCTGACGCGTCGGCGAGCGCTGCTGGCTCTCCTGGTCCTGTGGAGCGCCACCATCCTCATTTCTTTCCTCCCTCTCCTGGGCTGGAGATGCTCCACGGAGCTCAGTCCACCCTGCTCGCGCCTCATCCCGTACATTGACCCCCACTATCTGGGCTGCTGGGCCACCTTCATCCTGATCCTGATGTCACTCATACTGGGTGCATATGCCCTGATCCTGTGGAGGGCCAATCAGCACGAGGCGACAATGACGGGCCTCCAGGGGGGGTCCGTGGGCGGACAAGCCCGCATGCGGATGGACATCCGCCTGGCACGCACCCTGGGCCTGATCCTGCTCATTCTGGCAGGCTGCTGGCTACCGGTGCTGACCTTCATGTTGGTCGATGTCTCGGTGGTGCTCACACGCTCCCAGCAGAGGGCGTTTGCCTTCTGTAGCACCCTGTGCCTGATAAACTCAGCCGTCAACCCACTGCTGTACGCCCTGCGCTGCCAGGAGCTAAGAACGGCGCTGATGCGACTATTGGGAGGCACGACTAAGGGGCTGGGGGGCTGCCAGAGTTGTGCCGAGAGAGACCCAGACACGTCCTCGGCCATTCCCTTAGGCGAAAGCAACAGCATCGAGGTGGACGCGCACAGACTCGTTGGATTCAGACCGTGCACCGTGTCACTGAATGTGGACAATCAGCAGCTGGACATTATTGGTAAATGAGAAGGGAGGAGGGGCTTATCATGTACTAGGGGTGTAGGGATGTTGTGTTCTGAACTTGTCTGTTGTCTGTTGCAACTCTCAAATTAACTTTGGTAAGAAATTGTGTTGACCCCCCCCCAGGAAAACAACAGCACTGTTATAATTACATATATGATATAATGCATCAGGTAAGACTACCGGCTGTGACCTCAAAAGCACTCATAATGTAAACCATGTCCATGCCCTGACCCTGTGGTCCATGCTGAACATGCCAACCTTTCACACACACGCACGCACGTCCATGCACACGCACTGCTATGTGTCCTATGCAGTGTCCAGTAAAGCTGGCCACAGGTCAGAAAATAGGTACAATAAAACACAAAGACAAAAAGTTTTGAGAGTTATAGTTCATACCTTGACATGTAATTTCTATGGATGGATCACAAAACCATTAATAGTCTTCTGTGTAGTCACATATAGTCAACATAAGACACTAAATGTAAGAAATGTTAGAAGAAATGTGTGTGTTTCATGTGTTGTGATGTACCTTCATTTTTCAATCAATTTCTTTACTATAGCTATCAGACGCCTGATGAAGTGACAAACTGCACATCTGTTGAGACAATGTGGTGTCTCCTTTGAAGCCGTTGACAGAAGGTGTTATCAGTTAATAGCTCTACCCCTCCCTGCCCAGATACAATTATCAGGACAATCTTTCTCAACAGAGATGACCGCTTGGGGACAGCTATAGTTCACACCATCACCACAAGTCTGCAATTTTAGCACTGTAGTAAGAGTGTCTTGGAAAAAAATGCCAATACTATGTTTCATGTGAGATGGCAGAGACAAGACAGAGAAAGAGTATTTAAGACAAGGTGGCAGGAGTGGTGATAACAGACTCTTATAAATCCATGTCAATACATGTAATATAATATATATATATATATATATATATATATATATATATTCATTTTGGTCATTTAACAGACCCACTTATCCAGTGTGACTTACAGTTAGTGCAAATTAAGATCTTAACACAGCTAGGTGGAATAAGCAGACAACCAAGTACTATATATACTCTGCTCAAGTAGCTAGCAAATGCAGCGCTAAATAGAAGAAAAACAATATGTTCTAATAATAACCATGGAAAGCATTCATTTACAAAAGTTATGACTTCTCCTGGGAATATTGCTGAGTAGCCGAAAGGCCACTCAGGATGAAAAAGATGGGCTGTATGTCTGGAAAGACATTTAATTGCTTGTCAACCGTTTCAAGCATTGCTAATGCTCTGGTTGTGGTCCTGAAATGTCAACATCAATAGCTGAGAGCCTCATCAACTGTGCACAGAAATAAAAGTTTCAGGTGTGTACTGCAAAGTGGTCCCTTCTGCCTACTGTGATAGCTGGTCTTTTGCAGAAGTGCATGTGAAATGACAGCGGTAATGCACTAATGCCCCCCAAAAACGTTATTTCTCTTGCTAAGGAATCTGTGAATACATTACAACTGGGGATTACTAGACAACCTCTAATAGACATTGGTAATAAGGGACAAATAAATGCAAGACTCTCTCATTGATCCGTGCAGTGCTTTGTTGAATAACAAAAAACACATTAACTTCGTGGAAGAAAAAATTAAACCTGCATTTATCTGTATCTTATTTTCCATAATCATATCTTTCACATTTGAATTTACTCAGGCATGTTCGAGGCAAACAACACAAATTGTGTATAGTAATCTAGGAAAAATGTACACAACTGTCTTCACAATTGCAAACCTCTTGGTGTGCTCAATCGAAAATGTGCCGCACGCTATCTCTGAAGGTGGTGTCACAAGCTATCAATATCTCCAGGTTTTCACACGAAGATGACCTAGCATCTCTGAAAATGTATGGTAATGTGAACAATTCATTCATTGCTTTACCCATATCAGTTAGATTAATTTGAATGATTGATTTTTCTACACTAACATGGATATTTCTGAATTACATCACTCTAACATCTTGGTGAAAGAGGCCAGGAAACGGCTGTTCTTCCTACACCGATTAAGGTGTTTTGGCATAGATTCCAGGACACTCACCAACTTCTACAGATGCACTATCGAGAGTATCCTGTCTGTCTATGTCACTGCCTGGTATGGCAGCTGCACCACCCTCGACTGTAACGCACTTCAGAGGGTAAATAAAAGAGCAGAGCGCATAACAAGATCTGACCTGCCATCCTTGCAGGATCTGTACACATAGAGGGGTAGGAGGAGGAGCAAAAAAAATCATTACAGATCCCAGCCACCCATGTCATGGACTGATTACCAAGCTACCGTCAGACAGAAGGTACCAGGTGTATTCTGCCCAAAACCAGCAGGCTACAGGACAGTTTCTTTCCGCAGGTTGTAAGGCTGCTCAATTCAGGAACCCTTCTTGCCTTCCATCTATAGTCCAATGCAAACCTGTCACTTAATATCATGCTCATCTGCCAATCATATCATGCACACCTGTCACTTTCACATTGCACTACGGTTGTATGGTTATTACTATTGATGTGTGGTTTTTGTATAGTGTTTTTATTAATAGTTTGCGTTATCTTCTTATTTTTCTATTCAAATTACTGCTACTTTTTTACTTTTAAATGCACTTAAAGTAGGAAAACCAAGCATTTCATTGTCAAAACATGTTAATGCAAATGAAAAATACACCTTTTGAGTAAGTACATTTTTTAGAATACAGACATTTAATGTTATGTTGATTATAAAGACCATTATGGATAACCAACACGTTCATGGCGAAAAGAAGCAGAAGAGCAGCCACTTTCGAAAACCATAGACATCCAGCATAATTCAAATTGTCTGATCAACCTCCGTTTTAATCAAAACGTTGAAATGTCTGATTTCACAACAACCAACAAACCACGACCAATTCGTGAGGGGGAAATCCGAACTGGACTGTCGGCTGCTGCACATGCAGTCCAATTCTTAGATTTGTTTTACCTAACTGGTGTTTTGACCAAGGTTTTTATCTCACACCTTTGGAGCTGATCTGAGTGTTCTATACAGCAATTAATGAAAAATATCTGAATTGAGCTGCCAGGGTGAGACGCAACCAAAATGTTAAGATACATTAAAAAAAGTCGTCATCAACACAAGGGGTGCATCCATTGAGAATAACAATATAATCCGTTCAGTAGTAAGACGAAGTCCAGAACATTTGAATTTTCATTTTTGCTACATATGTTTAAAAAATTAATAACATTCATTGTATTACAAAAATACTCTATAATACGTGAATAAAATATTATTTTCTTTACCTAAACTCACCCTATTTATGTTTAATGGTAGAGTCTGGCCCGTGACGTTTCTGCAATGCAGTCAGCAGGCACAGCAGTTGGCTCAATTCTCCCCGGTTTCAGAAAGCCGTTGTCAGAGAGTGGAAGTGAGATCTGACACTCCTGTCCAACATTTTTGGAAGATATTTAACGTTTAGCCCTCAGTGTTGTTGCACGGTTTTATACCGAATTCCTTCATTGTCTCTTTTACACACCCAGCATGGCGTGTGGAGCTACGTTAAAGCGTTCGATGGAGTTTGAGGCCCTGCTCAGTCCACAGTCTCCAAAGCGGAGAAGGTGCAATATACTACCCGGGGCTCAAAGCACTCCGTCCCCTCAAAGATGCAACCTTCGTCCGCCGGTTGACAGCCCATCATCACACTCGATGTCTCCACCCGCTGTAGGAGGAGAACAGAGACTCACTCCAGGTAAGAGATGGTGCCAATTGGATATGGCTGTATTTTAGAGAAGCTGATATGGGGGAGGGGGTTAGACCTAAGTGGGGGTTAGGGTGGAGTGAATGGCTGAGACGAGAGAATCGGGGTTGGAGTAGCTAGCTAACATTTGTCAGCTAGTTAGCTAACGTTAGCAAATGCTTTAAACTGTTGTGCAGGGGACGTTACCGCGTTAGCCAACGAGTGACATTGTTGACTGATGTTTATTTTTGAATTGCCTGGAATATAAGTTGGCTAGCATAATTGCAAGTTTTATCGTCTGCTTGCTAACTCTACCCGTTAGCTAGCTAGTTAACAGAGCTACCTAACACAACCCTTACCCAAGTGCATAGATGGTGTTAACACAGGCTTAACAGTTTTAACATTACATCGTGTGATTGCTGTCCTTAAGCAACGATTCGTTGTTTGCGGCTGGTTGCATCGTTTTTGTGTTGTCTTATCACTCTTGTTTGCCAATGCCAGAGCTAGACGCTTAGCTAGCTATCTAGTTAGCTAGCAATTTCAACTGCCAACTTGAGCCCAACGCTGCAATTCACTGTTAACGTTTTAGCTTTAACGGTGCCAAATTGAAACTAGCCATCACATGAACTGTTTCGGGGTTGAGAATACTGTAGCGACACGATGTACTGAAACGGCCCAACCTTTTTGTTTAGCGGTGGACTGGCAACATAAGGGTTTTGTGCCTTCTCGACTTTCACCGGGCTGAAAGGCCATTGTTCTGCTCCCCTATGTGTGTTGTGCGTGTGTGCGGCAACATGAATTAGATAATTACCTGGATATGTCGGCTACAATCCAGCTAGGCTCATTTAATGTGTATGTTACTGGGGTAGAGTTATTTGACAGCTGCTAATCTTCATTCCGGTCTAAACCCTAATTAAAACCTTGCTTCTACTTGGCAAAATGTGATCATTGGTCTATTTGTTTCTTTGTTGAAGTGTGTATCATATTTAGTGGGGGAATGCAGTGCCATCTGAGCCATCGGTAATTTTAAACCCCCAATTTTTTTGCGGTCCTCAGTCTGGTCTGTTGTAATGAAACCTTTTATTTTTGTATTTTCCTAACTTTGTATTCAGTTGAATATAGCCATAATTCAAACCTTTCTGCTGCAGCCTCTTGTCACAAACCGTGTTCAGAATTTCAATGACAACTGTGCAAAGGACTGCCTCCTGGGTCACAGTACAAAATAAAAATCAATTTGGCAACCCAAGACAAGGCGTTCTTTTGTTTTTAGACTAGAGCTCAGCCGCCCGTCTCATTATGCCCATGTCCCGAGGCAGATGTTTCCCCCATCACTGGTGAACTTTGTCTAGCCAATCTCTTTGAAAGAATGTCCTGCTTTAATTTCTGCCTCTAACCCTTTGGTTGCACCTTTTTACCTATTTGCACAAAGGTTATTGGCTAACATTCCTATCTTCAGAATGTTCCATAACACTGACCTCTTGTGCCCTCAAGTCCACTGTGCCCCACCTGTAGATTGGATTCTTCACGCATCCACGGTTGGAACTGGAGAGCACTCTCCTGGAAGATCCCAGTTGACTGCCCACACTGACATTAAAGCCATTATAACACAAACTACACATGACAAATGAGCATGATGAATGTATAATATCTCTTAAAAATACATACACACAAGTGTTAGCATTCATTAGGCGCTTTGCTTGCTTCTGTATTTGACAGTATTTTCTGTCAGGTAGCCTTCTCTTGGAAATGTGCACAGCCACTGATGTTATGCAATAAGTTGGCTAAACAGCTCTGTCCAGCACTTTTGCTGTGTACGGTGGGTTTTAAATATAGTGTGTCAGTTTCAGTCTACCTGTAAAATTAAGTTAATGAGGTATTTTGAAAGCAGCTGTGGCTTTTTTCACAGCTTTCATATAGGCTACTCACACTATAGCCTACCTGCATTTGGTGGGTGTCGATTTTAGGCCCTGCTAACATTCCTCATAGACTTATCTTCTACCACTTTTCTTTATAACCAACAGGACAACCATTTAAAACTGTGGGGCAATGTTAGTGTTTCAAAGTCATTTTCCGTCCTTGTGATTTTTGAGCTTGGCATGAAATGTTAGTTCCCACAAAAGCTGTGAATTGCTCATAGTGGAAGTGAAATTGGAACTGTATGACTGGTGTTTTTGTTCAGTGGAGGAGAAAAAGCAAAGCCTTTGGCCTGGTCCTGTCTAGTCTAGCCCAGCCCATCATACTGAAATTGTGCATTTGACATTCAGACTTGACTAATCCTAGTTTTGGTAAGGACTTGTTTGTTTAATTTAGCTACATTGTTTTGGTTCTATGGGCGAACTTGCTTACTCACAACCAGTTAATGGTGCAACATGCAGAGAATCCTGCGACATCACGGGGGATGTTTGCACGTTCTCAAGCATGCAGATGTCAAAAGCCAAACAGCCATGTGTGGAAGGCAGATGAAGAGGTGTTGTCAATTGCTTCCTGTGTGCCGAATTTAATGTTTTCTTCTCTCTTTCTGCTTTGTTTTTCAGTGCAAAGCGGAATTTATGTATATATGATTTAGGGTTTTGTTCATTGAAGAAAAACATAATTTTTGTTTAATGTAATAAACATTATTTATAACATTTCTTTGTACACCTTACTGTTGACTCTGAGCTGTCATGTCTTTTAAGACCTAAATTGAAAACACAAGTCTTTTCTTTTTTTTTCTTACCGCTCAAATTACTTAGGTAGCCTGTGTACATAAGATATCTGGTCAGTTTATACACAATAACATTTTGCTCGCTGGCAGCCAGCGAGGCTGGGGAAAGGAATGTAAGACTTTGATTTGTAGGCAGCGGAGTCTGCAGGCAGGGGGAACGCATACCTGGTGTTATGTTCACCTTAACCCCTCCTTAACCAGACAGAGGCCTGGGTAGCTCTACGCCGGCCTGCCTCTGAGCTGGGACTGCAACTGAAAGTGGTTTGGCTTTCAGTCACCGTGTATAATGACAGCTGCCTATCAATAAACCCTCCCCCCAACACAGACACACACCTTATGCACCAGTTGGTCTTGCTTTGTTGTAATAGCTGTGTGGACCGGGGATATCTGGTGCAGGTCAATGGTCACACGGCAGAGCCACCTCATGCAAAGGGCCTGTCCTCCATTACAGCCCCCACTCACCGGTCTCTCCAGTACCACATAGGGCTTCGGTAGGAATGTCCCTCAGATGATGAATGAGCTGCGATGCCTGGGGCATGGTGTTGCCAAAGCTGCTGCTCGCATCAGGTCCCAGGGGCGCATGGGGTGGTTTACTCCTTTTATCCACCCCCACTTTAGCCCACTTGGTTGGTCTAAGGGGTTAGATGACACATTATGCAATATGTTGGTATGCCTGTGGAACTGGGCTCCTCCTGACGACATACGAGGTGCTGTTTTGTCACGGCAGACGGCTCGGGTGCTTGTTAGATTTGGGCCTGAGTGCAGCATTTCTTAAGATGGCTCCTCTCTGGGTTCCTCAGGTTCAACTTTCACTTTAGTCCTTTGATTTGTGATCCTCCAACTTCCCGGCAGTTACTAAAGCCTCTGGCAAGTTCCCACCTATATCCATAATCTGGTAGCAATCAAAGATGCCTTTACCCTTCGGGTCTATACTATGTCAGCTTAGTCTGACTCACAATACAGGGGCTTCCTGGCGGCTTGGGATCCCGTAAGTCCCCCCTCCCACTCCACTTCAGCAATAGAGGGTGAAATGAGTCAGTCTCTTCACTGCTACCCCCCAACCTCCAATTTAGCTGGCCAATTTCCTGGTGATTTTACCATTTTTGTTTGTCCTGTCTCTAGCTTTATAACGGGGGCTTCCCCACCCCCCTTTCCCGGAAGCGAATTTGATTGATTACTTTCGCCTGGCTGTTGCAGTCATTGTTGCTATGCAACAGCCAAAGATTGGAACTGTTGTCATTGGCAGTGTCAAGCAGCTGGGGAGGAATTTCACTTGTTACTCAAAAGGTTACCATCATCTGAGATCCTTCAGCACTGCACGCCTAAACAGAGTTCAGGAAATGTCTCTTGTCAACTTGCCTTGTTCTTATTTCATTTCAAAATGTAGCCTGGGTGAGGAATGGCGATTGGGCTGGTAGATGAGGTTTTGCTGTCATGGCACCAATGTAAAAGAACCATTCCTTGAGTTTCACTGTGGGCTTTGTAGATACACAATGTGATGCTCCCACTAGTAGATCATAGTTTTTGAGGAAACACTGGCTGACAACCCCATCGGGGGCATGCCCGGAGATCCGTAGTTTCTGCATTATTCTTCTTGGTTTCACAACAGCTGGCTGCCTTCGGTGGAAAACTGTCGAACTGTCTATATGTAATGTTACTGCACAGATATTGACAGCCAGAGATATTGGGGGCTCTCTAGTTTGATTATTAGCAGCAATGATCAAAGCACTTGGCGAAAGCATGAAATTCTGTATAGCTGTAATGGAGGAACATCAGCAGACATAATGCCAACGATTCAAAAGCAGGAAGGTAGTGTAAATGGTGGATTCATTTACTCACACAGTGCTTGCGATGGTCATTATAAATGTAGCCTACAATACAAAAATATTTACAGAGCTATGTGAACTTCAAACTCTCTGTATATTAGTCTCAAATGAAAATGCCTCCCATTGGGCGAAACTATGTAAATTAAGAAAATGCAAGTAAATGTGCACAAATTGGTCCAAGCCAGTGCGCATTAATGGAGAGCATCATGGCAAGACCTTCCATGTTAACCAGTTGCTTGTTTCTTTAATAGTAACCCTTGAGTGCAATTTATATTTAAAAAATAATGTAACAGAATAAATGCAATGCTGCCATGCTAAGACACCCAAAGCACTGTAATATATCAAAATACCCATTCTGTTTTGTATGTCGTAAAAGTTTCATACGATGGAATGCTTTTTCCTCCTATATTCTGATGAGATCATTTTAATGGCAGATTAAATTGTCCAGTCCAGACATCCAAACCTATGTTAAGCCCTGCCTCCTGAACCCCCTGTTACCACAGGCTATCAGAACCACATCGGAATGATCTCCATTACAATTTGGGTTATTGGGCAAGGGCATTCCAGTGACTTGGGCCAGGGTATCAGGATTAAATCTAGTTGATGCAATCAAAGCACTGCAGCGTTTCAACTTATTAATTCAACTCAAAATTTCAATTCAGTTTTGAGGGGGTGAAATTGAGGTCTAGCTTATCCCCCTCATCGTAGTTCCATCTCTGGAATTAGCACGGTTGGTGGGGCAGCTACATAAACAGAGCTGGTCAGGCTGCGCAGTGAACCCAGGAATCCTTCAGTCAGCCCACACGACCAGCACCCCCCTGTGTTTAGCTTTCGGACACCTTAGACTTGCAACTTGCTAATGCACGACTGGCTTGCTAGCTCAGCACATTGAAATGTGGATACGTGCTCTTATTGATAGGGCTGCTGCTCTCCACCCAAGATAATTCTCTCTAGATAGAGGGGCAGTGTATGCAGGTCCTTCACCCTTTTGGGTGGGATAAGGCCAATACATGCTCACTCTGGCTGATATGTGCAGCCTTGCTCTAGATTTACCAAAAAACCTGTTGTTCATGTGTAAATATTTGTTTAGTCTAAAGAGTAAAAACAAGAACAATGGGGACCTAAATTGTTAATTGTCAAGGATTGAGAGGGCAACTAGTTCCTCCTGGTGGAATACTGCAGTGGATCCAGAACTTACTCAAAAGCATTATTCCCTTTCATTTTTTTGTTTTATTGAACAAATGTATGGTGTCATGGGCAAAGTTAAAGTTGTGAAAATTCTGGGTAACTTGTGACACAATTAGAGTTAAAAGTTACATTTTCAGACTGTGGGCAGTAGGATGTTGGGGCTATTTGAGCATAATGTAGGCCTATCAGTGTGCCATACAAACATCGGCGCAAACCCTATAGCTTTTTCATCTAGAAGTAGCCTATGATTTAAATGATGTGGCCCAGAGGAGCTTTTATGTGGTAGTCAGTGCCGGCGTGCTTCAATTGAAAGTTTTTACATTAAAACCAGCTTGACATCCATGATTCTGTATTGGTCCTTAATGCACTGTTGATTTGGTCAATGACGCTGGTGTTCTGTAATGCAAACTACCAGGGCAAACTGTGAGGTTTCATTTTGTGTGTCTGCACCTGCTGGCATGTTTTTATTTTGATTATTTTCAGTGCTTTGGTAATGAAAGTCAGTGACATTTACTCCTGTGGATTTGGTAATAGGGAATTACTGGTCAATTGAAGCTTTCAATATCTTCAATGGTTTGATTTGATCAACACCCAGCACAGCCAGAGGAAGCCTGACCCCCCCACCCCCCCATGGAACCTGGCTCCCCTCTAGGTGTTTTCCTGTGTTCCTGCCTTTCTAGAGAATGTGTTTTCTAGACAGTGTGCTTCAACATCATATTGCTTGGCAGAGGTTGCTTTAACACAGGATTCCGTGTTATTCACACAGATTCTGAAAACAAAGGGAGCCTATTATTGCTTATAAGATTTTAAATGACAAAGTTCCAACTTTCTATTGTTACATAGGATTAGCCTACCTAAAAGGCTGATCATCCACACCGTAGCTAGATAAACTCTTTTCTCTTCCTCTTGCTTTGCTGACATTTTGTTGTTTAGTCTCCGTGTTCTGTGCTGTAACTTTTCCTAGGCTAACACCCAAGACTAGATAGCATGCTGTCATTTATTCATTAGTTGTAAGAAAATTAGATGTTTGGAAACTTATAACTAAACACAACTCTTAAACCACTACTCCTTCAGTGTTTTATTTTACTTGCATCGCTCAAAATCACATTTTGTTAATAACTGCAAAAGATGGGCAGATCATTTTTTTGCAGGGAGGTAAGCCTTATTAGGAACATGCTTAATTTGCCATATCATTCTATCATCTCTGACAAATAATATGCCACTGAGATTGCTACATGTGAAACAAATGATATCAGAAAGAAAAAACTATTTAAATAAAGCATTCAATAATTAATGATCGATGTCCAAAGCATATTATTATTTCTAACACGTGCTGTTAAAACTTTCATTTTTCATCAACACTGTGGATCAAGTAGCGTACATTCACTTGAGGTATACGATGGCCTATTAAAAACATAGAAAACAACCTTCAGTACGACTTACTTCCTGCATTCTAGAGCAATGATTGCACCATATTTCTTTGCTGGTTTCTTAAATTAGAGTCTAGGGTCTACATTTTCAATATGTTTGACCTTTGAAAGCTAATGTGACCTCTGGACAGGACACCTATAAGCACTTTGACATCTGCTGACATAAAGAGTTTTCTAAAATGAACTTGTGAACTTAATTAAACTGTAAGGATTGAGTATCCCAATGCCCAGTGCAGTGGCAACAGTCAGCCTTTGAAAATGGTAATCAGATTGGAAATAGTTTCGGTCACTGGTGACGTGTGGAGGGTGTTAATTTGTCTGCCTGTTAAACCTTTGTTTATAAACAGAGTGTTCTCGTTAAGGAAGCTTTGGAAACTATGTAAACAAATACATTAAATTACCTAGTCTATCTTTTGGTATGCAGAACCAGCTTCACCATGTACCAAACCCAACCCAGATTCTGCAGACACCCAGTATCTCTATTTCCCTCCCTCCAAACTGCAGTCACAAATCACCCAGATCTATCGAAATAAATCACTTTGGCTCAGTGCCTTGGCCCCTCAACATAAGTCTTTCACTTTCGAAGCACTGCCAAGTAGCTCTGCTGGACTACATTAAATATGTAGGTAGTTATTTTGCTCGGTTATCACCAGACCTGCTGGTACAAGTAGTCTAACATTGTTGTCTTTGCTCTTAGAGACATGGAGAAATGTTATTGTTAGACTGTCTTGGTTGGATATGGATGCGTCATGAACCCTGACAGATTTGAAGAAAGAAGTTAATTCGACACCTTCACCCCTTCGATGGGATCTCTGAAGGAGTGGTTTCTTCAGGAAGTGTCTTGTGGGGGTTGCCACAGCTGCTGTCGATCTGTTGCCGATGTTTGTCTCGCCCAACATTAAAGCTCTTCTTCCTGTTCGAGAGTGTTTTGTTTTGAAAACCACCCCAGCTGAACACTGCAGCTGACAGGATGTGTGCATGCCTATGAGGCTTCATTTAGGCGTGAAGAAACCATTCTCCAATCATAATACACTTGTCCTACTGAGCATATAGCGTGATTGTGGCATGTAGCGATGGTCAGCATTACATTTTGGAACACGTCTTCTGAGAATAGATGGCTAGGTTGTTCTTACACGGCTAGTTTATGTTCTGAGACTAAAATGCTTACAAAGCAGTCACCTATATGGGCCCCATATAGATTTTCCAGGCTATTGTTTAGTGCTGTGTCTGCAGGTTATTTTCACTGCTGTGCGTGACTGTTTCCTCTGTCTCTTCCCCTCTACAGAGCAGATATTTCAGAACATCCGTCAGGAATACAGCCGCTACCAGCGACGACGGCAGCTGGAGGGGGCCTTCAACCAGAGCGAGGCGTCCTGCAGCCCCACCGATGCCCCCAGCTCCTCCCTCAACGCCCCCAGCTCCCCACTTGGTGAGATGCAGAGAGACTCTGTCATTCTGAATGGATGTGAAGGTTTTTTTGTGTACCATCTGACCCACAGTGGATATTGAGGGCATAGGGAATGCAGCCTAATATAATGCTGATGATGATTGCTGTAATGGTACACTCTTTACCATACAATACAGAGGGCTCTTAAGAATTAGTTGTGAAGCAGAATTAGAACATTTTAAAAAGAGAACCCCATAAGCAACTAGTTATGCTGCGTTGAATGCCTTTTCAATAGGTCTGAGTGAACGTTTCCAGCTGAACTCGAGGAGAAACAGTTAAGCGGTGGGAGATATGATAAACCAACAGAGTCCTCCATCTTTGTTAAATATCCAGTTTTTCAGCATTTTGGCTTTCTAGTAGACTGCAAAGAGTTGTCGTTTAAACATTAACTGTCGCAGGTGCTTGACGAAAGTAAAACCACAAACTTGACACATTTAAGCTGACATCACCCGAGTATTAATATACCCAGAGTAATGCGGAAATGCCAAGTAACAACACAAAGGGCTGCAATAACGAATCCATCGAATCTATGATGTCAATAGCTGACGATGAATTTCATGATTGATAAGTTTGGTCTATGTAAGATGAAGACGGTGTGGCTCAGCACTTTAAACTAGTCTTAAACATGAGTGGGGTTTTCATTGAGCTTCGTATTAGTTTGGCGTCATGCCATCAGGTGAGTGTAAAAGTAAAACCTCTCACCTTGTTGAGTAGTGCATTCATGTTTGCAGGTGGGCTACTTCTGCACATACAGTGGAGCTAGATTACAGTTCTACATGCTAAGCACTCCCCACATTTCTATGAGAGAGGTCAGGCCATGAGTGTCACAAAGTTTGTGCAAAATCATCCCCTGTTGACCTCATTTTGAATAATAGTAATGTTGTCTGTGTACCTTCAGCTGTTTTTAATGCTGCCTGTTACAAGATGCTCATCATTGTCTTACCATTCCATATTCTGACTTAATGCAGTTTGGGGGGAATTTCTACATGTTAAATATTTACTGGTATGCATTGTTTTCAGTTTTCTTCATTATTACAGATTGATTACATGAATAGATTCAGGTTATTGTTAGTTGCAGCCAAAACACAACTTTGTCTCCCCAATACATGCAAGCTTCCCACAGCAGCAGTCTGGGCTGGAGAAATAACAAGAGCAATGGGTGTTTGCATAGCCCCAGATACACACCCATACTCTGAGAATAAGGGGTTTCAGAATATATGGTGTGCAGGCACGTTACAGATGTCTTTCTCCTGTTCATTTCAGCAATTTAGTAGTACCCACACACTATATGGTTATAAACCAATTTCCGTGCCAAGTTTATGTATTGCAAATAATGTTAGATTGTGTTCTCATCGCGTTTTACATTCTTTCTGGATTAGTGTTGTAATTTCAATCAACTAAACAAATCGCGCTGTACCAAACTATGAACCTACAACCACAATACATACCGTGGCTAAATACTACCGTTGCACCTCTGATAGTCACAAGTGTGTGTTTCAGGGGCATCGAGGAAGGACCAGCCGTCGTTCACGCTGAGGCAGGTGAGCTACCTGTGCGAGCGCCTGCTGAAAGACCACGAGGAGAAGATCCGGGAAGAGTATGAACAAATCCTCAACACAAAACTGGCAGGTATACACATTTCTATACAGTACATGGCACTATACCAGACTTGTGTTTGTGCTTACATATTTTGTAATACTGGTACTTAACAATGTCTGCTGTTCCTGCTTGTTTTATAAAGCTGGTTGAGAAGCATCTATCTGAAAATGATCATTGTGCCTCCATGACAATAGCATGCACGTTACTTCCCCCATGGGCTGCCATGAGCGAAAAGTGTGCAGATGACAACATTTTGTCCCTTCTAATTTTTAGCCAGGCAAAATCACTCATCAGCATTTTCATAGGCACATCTGTGTAAATGCAAATATTAAAAAAAGATACAGCATTCACTTCCTGATGCTTGTTTGACAAACATGTGACTAGAACGTTAGCCAGCCTCCCTCAACATTTGATATTAAGGAAAACCAGTGTTTTTATTAGTAATTTTGCTAAATAATCTTTTCAATAAAATAAGTTATTACTTTAATATATTAGAATTTGATTAAGAAAATGAAGTACAAGAGGCAGTTCTGTATCATCAATACAAACACAGGCAAACTCATTCTGGGCCGAACAATTCCAATCACTAGTGACTTTCTCTTGTGCTTTACCTGTGACTGACCTGTTTACCAACACATAGTGAAGTTCTTCTTTTTCATACCTTTTTGACAATCAACATTCAGACAAAGTTTTTAACGGATGTTTAGTGAAAGCTGAAAGTACAAGTATTATTTTGTTGGTGTTATCCTAACTACAGTTCTCCCAAATGGTACACTCAGTTTTAACGTTTAAAAAAAAAGCATACTCACTAGGTTTGGTAATAAATTTGACTAAAATAAGGTGTGCTTGTCCTGAACTACAGTAAAACCGTCTGCGGTTGAGGACACTCGGACTGGAGTTGAGGAAAATTGCTTTTTTTGCAACAAATATAAAAACAGATTTTGATGTGAAAGCTAGTGCTGGTACTTAAAATCTCCACACTAAATTTTATAATCCAATGTCCTACTTTCTCCTCTGCAGAACAATATGAATCTTTTGTGAAATTCACGCAAGACCAGATAATGCGAAGATATGGTGCCAGGCCTGCTAGTTGTAAGTATCTTACAGTTTCCATATCCCACTCATCCACATTTCTGCTTCTGAATAGCAAAGGGGCAATCCTGAAAGCCATGGAAGAAACAGATTTCTGTTTGGTGTTGTGATGCATTATCTTTTCCTAATTCCTGCCTTCAGTCTGTTGTTCTCATCCATTATTCACTCTGTTTCAGATGTTTCTTGAACTCCCCCCGTTGAGGTACCAGCTTTTCACACAAGATGGCTGCTCTTCTACACCCCCTCTTGATTTTTTTTCCTCCCTTTTGTTCATGCTATTTGGGTGTGATGGTTTATCTACATTTTTGATCCCATACGGATTTATATACTTCTGAACTGTTGCTGCTGGCCAAAACATTAACGTATTCGAAGAAAAGAAACATGTAAAAAACCCTTCTGTCTATATGCTATCTCTCTGGACATTTTTGACTATAGCAGATTTGTCAGTCTTCCCAGCGCTGTAGAAAACTTGGCTAATGTGATCAGTCTGTATTATAACCTGCCATCACCGCTCTTTGCAGCAGCTATACTACTAAAGCCTCATGTCTCCCAGCCACCCAGTCTCTCTTTTCCAAATCTTTACTTGAGGATGTGGATTTTATTTTTCCTTCTTTTGAAAAATAAACATCTGTGATTTAAAATGCTTTGTCCCTAATGACTTTTTCTGATCAAACTATTACAATTTTTTGTAATCTTAAAATAAGTAAATAAAAAGATTGAAAAATGAGATGGTCTTGTCTCCATTTGACAATAGTTTTTCCCTGGGTGTGTAAGGAGATTTGATTAAATCACAACATGTGGGTTTCTCTACTTGTGCAAGGACAACTTTGATAGTTACACACAGAGGAATAGGAGACACCGAAGTACAGTTATTGCATGAGTTACAGTGGGGAGAACAAGTATTTGCTACACTGCTGATTTTGCAGGTTTTCCTACATAGAAAGCATGTAGAGGTCTAATTTTTACCTTAGGTACACTTCAACTGTGAGAGACGGAATCTAAAACAAAAATCAAGAAAATCACATGATTTTTGTATGATTGTTAAATAATTAATTTGCATTTTATTGCATGACAAGTATTTAATCACCTACCAACCAGTAAGAATTCCAGCTGTCACAGACCTGTTAGTTTTTCTTTAAGAAGCTCTCCTGTTCTCCACTCTACCTGTATTAACTGCAACTGTTTGAACTTGTTACCTGTATAAAAGACACAACCACACACTCTCTGACTCCGTCCTCTCCACAATGGCCAAGACCAGAGAGCTGTGTAAGGACTTCAGGGATAAAATTGTAGACCTGCACAAGGCTGGGATGGGCAACAGGACAATAGGAAAGCAGCTTGGTTAGAAAGAAAAACTGTTGGTGCAATTATTAGAAAAAGTTCAAGAAGACGGTCAATCTTCCTCGGTCTGGGGCTTCATGCAAGATCTCACCTCATGGGGCATCAATGATCATGAGGAAGGTGAGGGTTCAGCCCAGGACTACACGGCAGGACCTGGTCAATGACCTGAAGGGAGCTGGGACCACAGTCTCAAACAAAACCATTAGTAACACACTACACCGTCATGGATTAAAATCCTGCACCACACGCAAGGTCCCCCTGCTCAAGCCAGCGCATGTCCAGGCCCGTCTGAAGTTTGAAAGTGTGGCACCTGGTGTCTTCAATATTGAACCTTTTCACAATATTCTAATTTTCTGAGATACTGATTTTGGGCTTTTCATTAGTTGTCAGTTTATAATCATCAAAATTAAAAGGAATGAACACTTGAAATATATCAGTCTGTGTGGAATGACTGTATACATTATGCAAGTTTCCCTTTTTGAATGGAATTACTGAAAGAAATCAACTTTTTGAGGATATTTTAATTATATGACCAGCACCTGTAGACCTTTTTGCCTGGTTAAACCAAATATAGACTATACTGCCAGAGAGCTCAACACCATAGATCAAGGCCTACCTACCTGGCAATGTACTGCCACTGAGCTCAGCCCCAGAGAGCTAGACCTACCTACCTGTCAATGTACTGCCATAGAGCTCAGCACCATAGATCAAGGCCTACCTACCTGTCAATGTACTGCCACAGAGCTCAGCCCCATAGATCAAGGCCTACCTACCTGTCAATGTACTGCCACAGATCTCAGCCCCAGAGAGCCAAGCCTACCTACCTGTCAATGTACTGCCACAGATCTCAGCCCCAGAGAGCCAAGCCTACCTACCTGTCAATGTACTACCACAGAGCTCAGCCCCATAGATCTAGGCCCACCTACATGTCAATGTACTGCCACGGAGCTCAGCCCCATAGATCTAGGCCCACCTACCTGTCAATGTACTGCCATGGAGCTCAGCCCCATAGATCAAGGCCTACCTACCTGTCAATGTACTGCCACAGAGCTCAGCCCCAGAGAGCTAGGCCTACCTACCTGTCAATATACTGTCACGGAGCTTAGCCCCAAAGAACTAAGCCTACCTAACTGCATCGCAAGAACAAAAGCTTGTGAGGTGACCTCTGAGTTGATTAATCCAGCCCAGACTTTCAAGGCATGTGAATTTACTTTAACAAATCATTTTCTGTTTTATTTCAAAGCCCCATATGTGCATTTCCTGCATATAGATTGTGGGCACATCACATTGCTTTCATTTCCTGGACACATTCCTCATGTAGTATTTGTTAGCCCTTTCTGGCTCATCCATGACATGTTTGTCTTTTGTTACGAAATGATGCTGAATACTTAAGGTCTGACATTGACTTACATTTCAGTAAACTAATTTAAATGAGCTGATTTGTTCCCAATGCTGTTGCCACTTTGGTGCTGAACTTAATAAAATAATGAAGTCTTGGCAGGTGCTAGCTATGTCAACTTTGCCAGAACGGTTCTGTTTTGAAGTTAACAGTGAATGAAGAGGCAGGTTGAGAGGAACTTATTGCTGCAACATCATAAAAGATCACTGGCTGATCAAGATTGAAATGTCATTGGAACTATGACCCCTTTATGAAATCGAATGTAATTTCAATCATTAAGTTAAATGGTGGAAATTAAAAACTATATTAATTAGAAACAAACCAATCAGTTGAATTAAATTAATATTGTTAATTGTTAAAACAAATTGCATTGTTTGCGTGCATTAAGTTGCTAACTTGTATCAGAGGATGGGTATATGAAAGAATGTACATGCAGCTCTATAAAATACGAACATGTATGTATCATTTGCCAAACCTGGAGTTCATGGGTATTTGAATTTTAGGGGTATGCTGTTACATTTCTTTTGTAACTGTCTTACGCTCTCTAGTGGTATAACTGCACCATGCATAAATTGCATTGGGGTGTTTGGCAGTAACTCACTACAGAATCACTACATATATAAAAAAATCAACAGTCTTTGTTAGAAACATGTTAAGATTACGTTTTTCTCATTTACACGAAACAACGATGCGCATTACACTTTTAATCACATCGTTGACAGGACGTTGTGCAAGTTAAATGAATACCCGAAATGGCGACCTACAGTACCTTCAGTACACGAAGACGTCACAGATCTCAGGTGTGGCAGAATTACCGGAAGGGTTCTGGGCCAGTGTCGCCAGATTGAGTGTTTCCCGCACAATTTTGCTATTTTAAATGACAGTGTGCGGGCAAAAATTGGTTTGGGGCGGGTCGATTTAAAAATAGGACATTATAGTAAAAATAACGTAAGTTTATTTTTTTGGTGGATTCCGCGTTTTCAGTATACTGTCAATGAAATCTGGCAAACTTGTTCTGGGCAGGTGAGTTTTGGCAGTTTCTTCGAAGTTGACGCGTTCATCGTTTTTGATTTTTATATGAATTACTTTCAGCAGCCTTTGCCTTTCAACAGGGGGGTGATGCATCATTTGTCTGTTTTCCAGAGGAAGGAAGTTCGTAGCAGGAAAATCCAAACAAGGTCTATAATTATCTCAAGTCTTTTTGAGAAATAACTTAGACGGTCATTTTTCAGTAGACAATCTCAGGGATTTCCTTTTTAAAATTGGATGAAAAAAATCAAAGCTCTTACAGAGAAACTTGTTGGACATATACTTTTTTATTGTGGGATGGTGGAAACGTTGATTAATTTCAAACGACAGCTATTTCAACTCCTGTAGCCATTATTACTGGGTAAGTTTCTTAAGATTGCTATTTGCCTGCTATTGGGCCTACGGTCATCTGCCTGTAATTGTGAAAACCAACCTGTTCTCACACGTTCATGTGTACAAGTGTGTTTGGGTTAAGACTGAATGCATATGCTACTGGTTCATATAGGTTAGAGAGAAAAAAATTAAACAAAACGGATTTAGGAATATTAAATGAATTACATTTTTTAGAGTAACTCCAAAAAAACGTTTCATCTGTGTGGAGATCAGTTGTTTAGCTACTGTAACTGTCTCTAGACTCATGCTATGCTACTTCCAGCCTGGTCTTATTGGAATGTGTAAACTATCCTATATGCAACTCCAGATCTTTCTCACCTTTTTCTCAGGATCATCCTGTAGCTACTCCAAGATCAGAAGGTAATACCTCACACTTAATTGACACATGATTTTCAACAGGGGATTTTTTTTTTTTTTTTACTTTACAATTTGGGCTTGTAACTGAACTATTTTAATGTGAAATGTGAAACTATGTTTAATTGTATTTTTTAAGTAGATCCTTTTGTATATCCTGTGAAAAGGGAAACAAGAAGTTAAACTTCTCTCAAACAATGGAAGCAGTTATAGATCATCCATTAGATGAACACCATTTTTGTGCAAAACCCAGATTTCTTTAATTCCTCAGGAAAGTCCTAATAAATACAGCAGATCTGGGAATTGTGGCTATTTTGTTCATTTAGTTGATGCCTAAAGCACAGAGGAATTTGGAGAACTGAGAGTTCTGGCCCATTTCCACCTCCGAACCAAGCTACCTAGATAGCTATTTTGAAACCTGCTGGAAATCTTTAGCTTATAATCATGCTAATTGTCCTAACTAATGAATAAATAAGCTATATTTAAAATGCTTTTGTATAATTGTCTTGCTGAAAGACTAGTAATTCCTTTCACAGTAACATGGGCCTTGGTACAGCTATCAAAATGGATAATGTATAGTATTTTCATTCTCCTAAACTGCTTCTGCTAAGTCTTTCATGGCAAGTGTTGCTGGATTATTTTTGTTCTTGAATTATTTTTTTTTGAAACAGTGGATTTAAAAATCTCATACAATGTATACACCATTAAACGATATAGCACTCTGAGATGCTGCCCTTTTAGGCAGAGTTGCAAAGAAAAACCTGTATTTCAGACTGGCCAATAAAAAGAAAAGAATGAGATGGGTAAAATAACACAGACACTGAACAAAGGAAGACTGGGAAAAAAAGGCCAGCATCACAAAGTCGCCCCTTCACTTCTTGCTCATTTGGGCACCAGGGCGTCCCACTCCTTTTTCTATTCTGATTAGAGTCAGTTGGCACTGTTCTGTTAAGGTTGTAGTGCACAACATTTTACGAGATCTTCAGTTTCTTTGCAATTTCTCGCATTCATTTCTTAGAACATTTTGAGCCTGTAAATCAAACCCACAATTGCTGATGCTTCAGATAGTCAATTCCTTTAAAGAAGGCCAGTTTTATTGCTTCTTTAATCAGTGCAACCAGTTTCAGCTGTGCTCACATAATTGCAAAAGGGTTTTCTAATGATCACATAACCTTTCTAAATGATATATTTGGATTAGCAAACACAGCGTGCCATTGGAACACAGTACTGATGGTTGCTGATATTGGGCCTCTAAGTCTATGTAGATATACAATATGATGTTATTTCAATGGCAGTGGTGAACGTGATTAATGAAGCTCGGCCCTCAGTAGAGGAAAAATATCTGATGTCATACATGTAGATCGATATCTCTGATGCCTGTGTGTACAGAGCTTGACTTGAGACATTTTGCAGATCTATGTAGGAGAAGCAATTATTTAATAAGAGTCAAAGCTCACAGAAACCGTACACGTCCACAATGATTGCAAATATCGATAGCAGGAACCACATTAGAAGAAAATATGGTTGTGTAGTTTCAAAGACACATTTGCCAAAACAGTCATTTAAATAGTGTTGGAATAAATTCAACAACACAAGTATTCACATTGTTTCAAGACAACAGTCTATGCTGTTTGTGCTGTATTTGATGTCCAGCATGCAACAATAAACAACAAGGTTCATGTATCTAGTACTTCCTATTGCAATGTCAATACCTTTGTTTTTACCACACAACCAGTGTTTTTCTGTAGTTTTACACATTATATTTAAAATGAAATGAGATAACGAGATAACAACAACACCAAAAACAAGCTGTAGATGTAAACAGTCCACACCATTATGATTATCATTTTAAAACAAAGTCCATTTTCCTGTCCTCAATGAAATGGATAACGGTAGGTTCATGTAGCTTGTCTTTCGATAATAAATCCAAAATAAGTAAATTTTCGATTCAGATCAGCCAGTGCTGATAGCCGGGCCATCGCTATCATTACTTACACTCGTGGCAAAAACCTAGCCAGCTAGCTAGGCTCAAGCCTGAAAAAACAAGATAAGGCTCATGATTGGCTCTGAATTAGTGAAGAATTCTTAGGCCCCCTAGAGGGCCTTGAGGCATCATACAATTTTCCCAGCAATGACAAGACAATTGTGATTGGTTGATTCAACTGTCCTTCCAAAATGCAAACTCTGAATCACCCATGGTTACACTCAATAGGTTGTTCCTGGTTTCTCCATTAGGACTCCCTTTTATGACATACATCCTCTGAATCACCCATGGTTACACTCAATAGGTTGTTCCTGGTTGCTCCATTACGACTCCCTTTTATGACATACAACCTCCGAATCACCCATGGTTACACTCAATAGGTTGTTCCTGGTTGCTCCATTAGGACTCCCTTTTATGACATACAACCTCTGAATCACCCATGGTTACACTCAATAGGTTGTTCCTGGTTGCTCCATTAGGACTCCCTTTCATGACAGATATATTTGCTTGAGTATGGGATATTTCATGTTTTTTATCGGTTTGAAAATAATTGTAGTGCTTTATAATGAATCAATGTGCTTGTAAATAGAGGATATGTGGAAATGTTCAGTTGGATGATTTTTCTATAACATTCTCAGACATGCAAATTCGGTCCCATCAGATGCCACCTTACTGTATTTCTTGTACATATGCAGACCTATGAAATGTAAACTTCATTAAATCAAATGTTGTTTCATTGAAACCTTCAAGTTCCTGCACTTATTCTGACCTATGTTGTTTTATTCCAAATAAATGCTCAGCCTGTGGGCTATTTTCCCAGACACACATTAAGACTGGTTTAAATAATGTCTGGCCTCAATTTATACGTCAATCAGCACTTACTGAAAAAAGTGCTTTGACACACTTTAATAGAGAATTGAAGGTCTAATATTGTGATCGGTAGCATGTACTTCCTCGCAATTCATTTGACTATATGATTCATTCCCACTATTTGTATAGGCTTGGATCTTAGTGATGGATGCAGACATTGAGGAGCAGGACTCCTTCCCCGTAGAAAGAGACTGCAGACAGGAAGAAGATCCGGAAGGAGATGGTGATAATGAGGACGAAAACAAGAAGCTTGGATGCTATGAGAGGTTCCATCGAGGCATCTCCAAGTTGATGCTACCAGAACATCTTCACGAACAGTACCTAGAGCGGGCCAACTGCTGCCCCCCTCCTATCTTCATCATCCTCGTCAGCCTTGCGGAGGTGAGGGATAATGGACATACTAATGACACAGCCGCACGGAAAACAAGTACGACACGAGTGAAAGTTAGGTTACCGGAAATGCTCCGGACATGTTGAGAGGAGCCACTGATATTACAGCTTTATTACATGACCATTCGTCACTGTTTCGGTATTCAGGGAAGGATTCTCAGTTTTGAGTTTTGATGCAATCCAAACTAAAGAGCTATTTATTTGTTTTCCCTCCCACTCTTTCCCTTTGCTATGGAAACCTTCAGACAGCTTAGCCATCTCAATGTCTGAATTTATCTAGGATTCTCTGAGCAACCCCTAGAACCAGAATTTGATTAAATGAAAATGTAGTTTGGCCATCAATAACATTGGGACATGGGTTTAAGGCTTCCAACGACTGTGTTTGAGACACTGTGCATGGCATTTAACTGATATTGCTGTATGTTTAAGTATAACTACTTAAGATCTCCATTAGAAATAGCACATGCAGCAGCAACTCTTCCCGTGGACTATGTAAAACATAAAACACATGACAGAATATAGAACTAGACAAAAAGACATACTATTGATTACATTATATTCAAATAAATGAAATTTATACATACACCAAAAGTAATTAAATAAAATAACACAAATATTTACACATTACTCATATTCTTATTATTACAGCACGGTTAAATTAGAGCTCCATGTAGAGGATGGGCACTTAGATTATGAGCATTGTTAATAGCAGGATCCTTGAGATGTGCATTACACCAAAGGTGAAGAGAACACAACACATTTAGATAAATGTGCTGCATCAACAAAATCATTAATTTCTGTTGCCATTATGTGTTGTCCCTTAGATACTACTGTTGAAGTCTGTATACTGTAATGTGAAATGTTGAGTTTAGAATTGACATTGTGTAACTTCTGACTGATCAACCTTGCCCTGTTTCCGTCGGTCAGTTGGCCGTGTTTATCTACTATGCGGTGTGGAAGCCACAGAAGCAGTGGGTGACACTGGACCAGGGCGTATGGAACAGCCCTCTGACCTACAATGCTAAAAAGCGGCAGGAGGCGTGGCGCTTTTTGTCCTACATGTTTGTCCATGCTGGGTCAGTTTCAGACAAAGTATTGTAATCCTTTTGTTTTTCTCGAATATGTTGACACTAAGTGTTGTCCGATCTTCAACCACGATCTTATATTAAATAAAGGAGAGTCCACTGGCCATTGCGGCGATAAAGCTGGGCCTTAATCATACTGCTATGATTGGTAAGTGGTAAGAGAAACAGGTTTAAAGAAAAATAAAACATTAAATGGTTGTCCCACCTTTAGCTAGTAACTAAATGCTTTCTTTGGTTGTTGACCATTATATTGTTGTGGATGAATTTTGGCCCACTCTTCCTTGAAGAATTTCTTTAACTCTATAACAAAATGTTTGGTTAATGAGCGTGAAGTCCTCTTCCTTGGTTCTGCCACAACATCTCAATTGAGGTTAGGTCTGATGTAGACGTGGTTATTTATTTTACATCATTGTCTTTGTTTATCAACCGTTTTTAGAACAGCCCGAGACATGAATGTTTTAAAATTAGGTCCCAAAAATCCACTAGTCTAAGTACAAATGTAGAGGTGGTTATCAGAATCACATATTTTGACATGGTTTAGCTAGAAGCTGAAATCCAGGAAGTAAGCTGACTGACCCTGCTGACCAACACACGGAAGTCACTACCTCAGGGGGCCTAGACACAGTAGTCTGGCAGTACACAGCACACTCCCTTATACTTCCATCTTCCCCCACTCCCTTCCCCATAGTGTGCAGCATATCCTGGGTAACCTGCTGATGCAGCTACTTCTGGGGATCCCTCTGGAACTGGTCCACAAGGGCTTTGAAGTGGGGATGGTCTACATGTCAGGTGTCCTGGCTGGTGAGCGTCGTCATTTCACAGCTCATTCTTAGTGTGCTGTTGGGTTTTCACTGTGTTGGCTATGACTACATAAAGGTGTCCAGAGTGCCCAGTGCTAGCAGTCTGCATAGGCTTTGTATGGCACTCATGGCCCACTCAAGTCTCTGAAACTCTTGGCTAACAAAGGTTCTGGTTTTCTTGGTTGCCATTTTTGAAATGGTTATTTTCTGTGTCTCTCTCAGGCTCCCTGGCCAGCTCCATCTTTGATCCTCTCAGTACTCTGGTAGGGGCGTCTGGGGGTGTCTATGCCCTCATGGGGGGCTACTTCATGAATGCTGTCGTGGTGAGTTCTGATTCATTAACCATTTTAATGTTTCGGCTGTTTGTGAGACCCATACGTTGAATCATTATTTCCCGGTTCCTTTCTATTGTCTTTACTCCTTGGCCTACAGAACTTCAGGGAGATGATTCCTCTCCTTGGAATTTTTCGTATTGCAGTGATAGTGGTTATCGGTAAGACTTATCAGATTTACCTGCTACAATAGCGCTCATGTCTCTAGGGGATCGTTCAGTAACTAAACACTCAAGTTTTTCTTTATCACAAGTTGGAACAGATGTAGGATTTGCCCTGTACAGAAGGTTTCTCACTGACAACGCTGGCTTGAAGGTAAGATTTTCCCCCCTCCTGCATGCATTTTCACTTCATAAAGTGCACGGCAAGTCCTATTTATTAATTTATTGCCAGAGAGCAATGTTTTTAAGTCATTAATTGGTCTACTTAGTTTATGAGTATGACTGTTGATTCTGTACTCGGCTTAAAGGAAGCTAAACGCATGATAAGGTGTACTGCTGTTTGTCTTTCCAGCAGACTAACCAACAGGCCTGAGGGCTATAATCTATGACCTGCTTCCCTTCTTCGGTCTTGACATATCTTTCTTTTATTTCCTACTGTGTTCTTCTTTGTGTCGTGTGGTTTCAGATTCACTGGCTGCTTTTAGACTGGTTTTTCTAGTTTGACAGGCTGTCTACCCTTTGCATTACCAACCACAGCGACAGGGCAGAGGAGGATAAGTGTAGCCTGCCTTTGTTGGTTTTAAGTTGGAGACTGAAATGAGACTCCGCCCTGGTATTTCTCAGGTTTCGTTTGTGGCTCACATTGGAGGAGGGGTAGCTGGGATGACCATTGGTTATGTTTTCTTCAGCGCGTACAACCAGAAGCTCCTCAAGGACCCGCGCTTCTGGCTCTGCATTGTTGGCTACATTGTCTTCATCTTGTTTGCGGTGGTCTTTAATGTCTTCCTTTCCCCTGCGTAATATCTCACTACACAAATGAATGAGTTTGAATAACTGGCCTTGGATGGACTTGGAGAAGGTTAGGCAGACAGCTGAGACATTTTGGGTGTCATCCATAAGCTCCCCAATGCAGGATATGTTTAAACAGAGACCTCTGCTGATGAAGAGTAATATTACACACGGCCAAAATTTACATCACATGGATTCTGTAGCTAAAACAACTGTTTCTAATGGACAATTGAATGCCCTCTCCATTTTTGTTCCTTTTACTTTTTAAACTGTAAATAGCTTCCATTGCTAGATGTGATGAATAGCAACCTCTTTTTTCTTAAAACAAAAAGCATTTGTTTTTGTCATTTGATCTGTAGGTTTTATTTTGAACTCAAAATACCTCAGAATTTGCTGGTGCTATAGATATTGAAAATAACAATACGGGTAACTGCCAAAATAAGGGAAACCATAGTGTTGGAATAAGGCATTGGGCCACTATATAAGCCACCAAACGGCTTCATTGGTGACTGGGATTCTATTGAGGCTCAACAACATTCTTCCATAATTGTTTTGTTGACGATGGTCAAGCTACTGAGTAATTCTCATCAAACTAACATTTGACCAAAACATTCTGACCTGTCATTTTTCACTACATTTTCTTTATCCATATAACCCCCCCCCCCCCCCAATGCTTATTTTGCAATTATGTCCCAGCCTTGTTGCAATATCAGGAACTTCCAAAAATAGATTATTCAAAGCCGTTTCATCAAGTCATTTTGTTTCTAATACCCCTCCTCGCTCAACTTTAAAAAAAAAGCTCCATTTAATAACCGCTGTTAAGCAGCCACACCCAGCCTAGCACAAGGAGACACTTGAGCACAATGTGAGACACTTGAGCTCAATCATTTCTGATATCTACCACCACCCCAGGTAGTGCTAAGCCAAATTACACCCTGGGACACTTGGGCATTGTCGTAAGCATTCCAACTCCTGGCTGCAATGACACAGCTGCAATGTGAGGCAGTTCTTAGACCATGGCACCACTCATGTGCTCATTGTTCATTACATTTTCTCTCGGATCATTGTTAATAGGATCTGTACTCATTCATTAAATAATGTTTGGTTAAATTATGCATTTTACCACAGTTTCCCAAGAATTATAATTACTGCAGAATGTTCAAATAAGGACTAAATTAATATAAAAATGTTTTAATATTATACAACATTATTATACTAATATTTTAATATTATACAACAAAACTCTTTAATATTATCCCAAAAAATATATAGGCAACTACAGAAACAGTTTGAAGGTAATATATATTATTATCAAACTTGAACTAGTATATCACTGTGATGCTTTGTGCAGAAACTAGAGCAACATGTTTTATGTTTCAAATGACATTTAATGAAATTAGGCTTTTATAGTGACATGTTTTGTTAATGATAATGTGCTTAATAATGTGTTGATTTCAAATAATTTCTCCCCAAACCTAGATTTTTTTTTTCTCAGTGTCGGTAGAATATGCTGCTGATCATGATCTTGTGACTGAATTTGTTACAGAACTGTTAACAAACCTTAATGAGAATCACCCTTCTTGGTCCATTGGGCCAATGATTATACCACAGTGATTTATTTAAAGGTGTTTCTGTCAAGCGATGCGCATTTCCATCAGTCTAACTGCTGTCTAACCAACCCTGATAAACCCGTAAACAAACGGTATAAGAATTTCACAATTTTTCTAGTTGATGTTAGATGGTTCCTAACCTTAAAGTCTATAGGCAAGAAGAAGCTAGAAAACAATGAAGAGGATGGGGGCATGAAAGCATGTATAAAGACTAGTCACCTGAAATCTACAATGATGCTGTACACTGATACTGTTTGCAACTGGATAAAATAAAACAAAGGGATGAGAGATTAATGAAACAGTGACAACAGAGACGTCTACAGTTGGTGCACTGCTTCAAAAACATTTTCAACTATACGGACATTTGTGTAAAAAATATTTTGCTTAAAAATAACCTCTTAATATAAAAAAAACATATATTTTAATAATTGTTTCCTGAAAGCATTATTGAATCTGCCTGTTTCTCCTTTGCATTTGCCACTTGCCAATGTTTTTATTTAATGAGTCTGTTTATCCTTTGTGTTTCGATGTACATTTGAACAGTAGGTGGCAGCATTTGCAGTCGTACAGTAGGAAGTTTGTAAATCATTTCAATTTTGCCGGTGTGTGTTAGCATCCATACAGTAACTGGTTTGTCTCTCTCAAAGACGCTCCTACAGATGAGGCTCTTCAAAGGCCATCTGTATGCTATTTTGTTTTCTGTTATATTTTTCTGATGTTTTCTTAATGTGGTGATGTTGGTTACCTGTTTTCAGAAACTAAATGTTGGTTAAACTAATCTGTATGAAACCAATACATTATGTACAGTATTTTCTGTAATTTGAACTTTACCATGTATTTTTCAAAGTCAATCTCAGGTGGATAGTGTTGCTGTTCTACATTACTTATTCAAATTTTTTATCTGAATGTCTTTTATAACCAGACTCAATCTTATCTTACCACTTTTACATTAAATAAATGTTTACACAAACTTTCGAAATCCCAGATCTCTGATTTGTTTTGAAAATTATTCATAATCTATCCTCAATCAACATTTTTCTTTTATATGACTAATAGTATGTACCATGATTAACTAGGTTAATGAATTGGATTTGACATGCCAGGCGTGGGTCGTGGAAGGGCATGGAGCAGGATATTTGCTGGACTGGATGCCAGGCATTCTCTGTGTTTCACTTCCTGGGCTCTCATTGGCTTCAAAAGAACATTGATCGCACGCCGATGACAGCCGCCACTCTAGTCAGTTTATGTGGAACATTCCATAGTTCCGGAGTCAGAATGTCGATACAGTGCCTTTATTTAATTATGTGTGCTAGTTGGTGCTGGTTTCTTTGTTGTCAGTTAAACCATTTGGGTATGCTCAGAATATCCTGTTTAATTTGAAAAGTAAGCACAAAGAGTGTAAATATGTGAGAAAAGCTAGTATGCTAGACATTGTTCAAACTAGCAAGACACCAACTGTGGGGAACTAAAAGTATCCTAACTACTTGTTTGAAGTAAACCACGACCAAACTGTCACATTCTGGAACCAGTGCCTGGCCAGTAGGTCAATGCAGTTCTGATACCCTCTTGTCTAGGATTTCCTACTGAAAACCAATATTCCCACACATTCCGTTTATCATGCTCTACATAACTAATGACATTGGACATCATGAGAAGATACTACTTGTATTGGATTCAGAGTACTAGATATTTAATAGATTTTTCTGCCAAATTTGAAGTGAATGAGAGGCATGTTCTTTGCAATGCTGTAAAGTGTTATTGAAATATATTATGTATAGGCATTTGAAATTAACATTGCATGTTAAAATCTGAAATGTGAAAAGGTAAAGATATTTTCTCTATGCAACTGGTTGTCCAGAAATTGTTAGTGCTAGTAAATAAGCATGGACATTGCCATTGAAGTCATTTACCATTTTAAAGTAGTCTTCTAGGCATTGAAATGCTCATTCATCCATGTGAACTGTCAGCATCCATTCGTTTGGAAATAATGACAGTATGAACTAATTAATGAACAACCACAACTACTTGTGTGTAGTCACAAAAAAGGCAGTTGTGGTTATTGATATTGACATGAGAGTCTATGACATTAATCTCTGGCTAACGCCGGATATTTATCCCCCAGATCAGGGACTTGTTTACACCTGGGACACCAAGTGGGTGCAATTAATAATGTGGTAGAACAGAAAACCAGCAGGCTCTGGTCCCTTGTCTATACTAACGCAGTAGCATTTTGTAACAGTTTTTGGTTTTGTAACGGTTGAGTTAGGGGTCCAGATTGAGATAGGACTGCAGGTTTTTAATGAGGAAATCAACCAGCTGTTATTAAGTGCCACAAGCAGAGTCATTGATTATTGTAAATGGTATGAAACTAATAATACTGGGACATATGGCAGAGACAACTTAATTACACAGAAGAAGCACCAGAGTATGAAATCGGACATGACCCATTGATTGCGTCACAAGTAAAACAGCATCGATCAGAAAGAGCTATGTGGTATAGTGCCATAGCTTTGTGTTTCGGGGCATTTCAGCACCAGCAACTGATTTCAAAGAAACTCATCACTTTGCCTATACCATGAAGTACATCAGGCGGGCAATCCGGAATACTGGATTAGCAAGATTTGTCAAACTAGGACGTGAGCGAACTCTGTATTTCCAGTTCAAGAAAAAGAGCTTGACATATGTATATCATGCTCCGAAGCCATAGCAACACATGCTCATTAGAAAACCTGCTACCTAACTTAATCTTAGCCTGTCCTGGTAAATGAATGTTTAGGTTTCTTTCTGCATTAAATCCAGTTGGCATTGAAAACCGCATTATTCATCGTGTATTTCAAATGGAACAAACCATTCTATTTTTTTTAAACAAATCTTCTGCAAAATAAATGTCAACCAAAACAGCCAGTGTAACCTGGTTATTTTCATGGACTGCAATACAGTGTACTGCTTGAGTTTTCTGATTAATATAAAATATTTCAAACTAATATTGTGTTGCCATTTTTGCATGAATTTTGCTGCCAGGTTATTGTAACTCTCATGGCGTTAATATTCACCTGTGTGTAACCTAGGCCTATAAGATATAGGAATTACTATTCTATTCGTGCATTTAGAAGGAACTGTAGTACCCTGACAATTTCTGCCAATAGCAGTTGTCGCGCGCTTTATGGTCGTACTGCAATTTATTCTCCTTGTTACATTTCTGTAAGAATGGCTTGTTAGCTCCAACTTCTTGAGTAATAATTTTCTTTAAATTAAAAAAAATATTTCTCTAATTTTGAGCGTAAGATCATGCTGATTCACATACATAGACCCTGGTTTGGGATTCAGTTACAGATTATACCACAATCAGGATTGAACCTCCTGGCCACATGGCGGCCCTCCCATCCCTGTCCCACTTTTCTAAATCAGCAGTCATTTCAGGTCACTTGGTGTTGATTTAAGGTTGCTAGTGTATTTGCAAGCTTGTCCAAAAAAAAAAGATTGACTTACATCAAAAAGAAAGAAAATCCATAAATAGTTTATCAAGTTTATTTGGCCTTAAACTAGAACCCTGAACCATTATGCAAGCATGAAGTGTCTGACAAAATTGCTGTTTGGCTAGTATCTAATTGCATTGGTAGACTGATAGATTTTTTCACACACTGGCCAGAGCCAGGCACAGGAAGCTGTCTCTTGACTGTGCAGTCATTTGAAGTGTACTGTCCCAATTGCTTTCACTGGCAGTGCCAGTGCCATTCGGGTCACAAAAGTTCAGGTGATGTGCACGAACAGATATGGAGTGGGCACCAACGATTTTTTAAGCATTTTTGGTGGACTCATCGCGGGTCTCACCCGCAGGGAATAGAATCACCGGCAGTCTGGACATGTTGCAGCAAGGTAAATGGAAATGACTGTCCCATTGATTTCTCCCATTGTTTATAAGTTAAATCACTGAGGGGGATGCCTTTATTATTTGGTATAACAGGACTACTGACAGAAGCTAGAGGAAAATAAGAACCTTAAAGCTAATGAATGGTTTGCTTATTCATTCATTTTGATGTTTAAAAAACTAAACATTTGTCACGAATACAGAGCATCACTTCTATCCTTGATGTACATTCCCGATTTTCTGATAAAGGTATGTTACAATTCATTATTTGTATGTAGTTGTTTTGAAATATATTTATAAAGTTATTTGGGATACCAATTTTATCTCAATTGTATTTTCTTCTTCTTTCAACTGAATTTTCCTCTTCTTTTCAATTTGAATTGGTCTTGCAAAATTTGTGGAACAAAGTCTGGAATAGGATATAATGTCATAGAAAATTAGTTAATTCAATACATGAAAATTTAAAAGGACCTCTTCAAACAAATACCTTTACAAAGGTTATGTACATGTAGTGGCTATTTGTTCCACACCACCAAATTGTGTCAGGAAAGTTGTATAGTTTATATTGAAAGATGAATTAACATTATAGTGGACATCAGAAGTATAAGGCATTAATGTGACCTCTCCACCCTGCCTTAGTAAAAATATGACATGTAGGCTAGACAGAACCATGCAAGAACTTGTTATCCAAAACAAACTACAGTCAAACCATGTTTTAAGGCTATGTTTCCTAATATGTACTTTTGTTTTTACAAACATCGGAGTGAAACAAGCTAACAGTGCTGTTAAAATTGACTCACCCTTTTTGATTTCCTTTATTTTTTGTTCTTTTGACACTGAATATTACCAGGTTTTCCAGCCAAATGTAATGCTAAATAAATGCAATGTGAGTAAACAAATGCAATTTTTCTTACATTTATTTAATGATATTGAAGGCGAACAAAACATTTAAGGCTGGTTTTGCAGACAGATTCAGCCTATTCCTGGAATAAAGAAAATCAAGCAAAACTGGCACTGAACAATTTGGAATGGTCAGTTCCCCAGACGAAACACATTTAAGATGTTGCAGAACCTAAGAAAAGCAATCATACAAAAAAAACAGCAAGTGTCGCTGAGTTAAAGCTGTTCTGTATGGACAAATAAGCAAAACATTCCTCCACAGCTACATTGCTCTCCCATTATTTATTGGGCTGTGGATGTTATCAGATCCTCATTTAAAACTAAACAAATATTACATAAAAGTGAACCTTAGTGAACAAATATTTATTAACAAAAGTTATGCAACAACCAATTTTATTAAAATAAGTTATGGCCACCCTCGTATCAAGAACTGGTTATGCCACTTAGCATCAATTACTGCAACCAAATGCTTCCTGTTATTGCTATTGAATTTAACTTTGACTAGGCCATTAAAAACCTTAAGATGCCTTGTTCTTCAACCATTCTGATAATCTTATGTTTTGGATCACTGTCTTGCTCCTTCACCTACCGCTCAAGGACAGATGGTCTAACGTTCTCCTATAGAGTTCTCTGATACAAAGCAGAATTCATGACTTCTTCAATAATGTAGTATGCAATAGTAGAATGCAGACCCTTGGATGGTGTTCTTGAGGATTCTTTGTAACTTTCTGGATGACTTTATGTTCTCTGAGATTTTGGCAGGGCAGCCACTCCTGGGAATATTCATTGCTTACTCCATTTGGACTAAGAAATGGCTTTTTAACCCTTTCCAGAATGGCTTGCATCGACATCCGTTTTCTTGAGGTGTTCAGGAATTTATATTTATTGTGGCATGACGTGTCTTGGAAACCTATGTGCTGAAAACTTGGAAAGGCCTGTAGTCTGTTTGTTTGTTTACCATGGTATTCAAATGCCTGTCCTTGGTAATCCCTTTCATTGGATTGAATTAACAAGGTGGCATTATCTTTTTTACATCTGAATGTTTGATTACCTAGCTCACACACAAAGAAATACCAAGCATTTGGTGCTGTTTTTTTCTCTCAGACTCTATATATTACAACCCACACTTTTAATGTGTACAAAAATGCTGAAAATCAGACATGGAGTAAATACTAATTTTTATACTTATTTTACTCAGTTTCAGTTGTGAAATTTATGTTGTAATTCTGTTGAAGATCTGATAACATCCTGTGTAGAATGTATTCTCAAGTACAGCATACAATAGTTAAACTAAGCCCAGAAAGAATTTATTGAAATATAAATGGGTGCATTAAAAAGAATGGGTACATTAAAATAATTTAGAAGCGCATGAAGCAACCACCGATTGCTCTTAATCTGTTGCTCATTTCACAAAAAACACAAATCAAAATGATTGTGTCAACTGATTTTGTCATGTGTCAGGTATTACTGGGTATAGGAGACATAAACACATCCCCTGGGAAGTTGTTTTTATGCCCATATTAAGACATGGATAATCCAGACAAATTAATGCTATTACAATGAACAGGGAAGGTATATCTTAATGCGGAAACAGTGAGCACACCCAACAGCAAGAGCTGTGTCTTAACTGTCATCAGTTCCTTACATCGACTAGGCGAGGATTTTTGCCCATTTTTCATTTCTTTTGACTCTGAAATATCCATGTAAATACATGTCAAAAATATAAAACATTATAATACAACCTTTCAGGGGGTCTAGTTACTTTTGGACATTAATGTATATTTTGGGGGCCTTTAGTTTAGGTGAAATATAATGAAAAAAAATCTGACCTTCTCCACTCTGGACAGACACAACGATGCCCATGTGAAGATGGGGGACTGGAATTTCCTTGGGGGGGTATTGGAAGAGGTGCATATCCACTCCACTATGGTGGGAAAGATTTGGCTTACCATCCTATTCATCTTTCGTATGCTGGTGCTGGGCGTGGCGGCCGAGGACGTTTGGAATGACGAGCAGGCCGACTTCATCTGCAACACGGAGCAGCCCGGATGCCGGAATGTCTGCTACGACCTGGCTTTCCCGATCTCCCTCATCCGCTACTGGGTCCTCCAGGTAATTTTTGTTTCGTCACCATCGCTGGTGTACATGGGCCATGCTCTCTACCGCCTCCGAGCCCTAGAGAAGGAGCGGCAGAAAAAGAAGGTCCTGTTGCGTCGCGAGCTGGAGACTGTGGACGTGGAGATGGTGGCGGCGCGGAAGACAATTGAACGTGAGGTGAGGCAGCTGGAGCAAGGAAAGCTCAACAAGGCTCCGCTGTCAGGGTCCCTCTTGCGCACCTACGTTGCCCACATCATCACCCGCTCGGCTGTGGAGGTGGGCTTCATGACGGGCCAGTACATCCTTTACGGCTTCCAGCTCTACCCCCTGTTTAAGTGCGAGCGGGAGCCATGTCCAAACGCGGTGGACTGCTTCGTCTCCCGGCCCACAGAGAAGAGTGTCTTCATGGTCTTCATGCAGTGCATCGCTGGAGTCTCCCTCTTCCTCAACATCTTGGAGATCATGCATCTGGGCTACAAAAGGATCAAGAAAGGCATCCTGGACTACTATCCACACCTGCAAGAAGAGCTTGATGACCTTTACGCCAACAAAATCAAGAAGGACTCCGTGGTGCATCAGACATGCCTGGCATCCTCGAGCCGCAAGACCACCATGGCCTCAGTGCCTAGTGGCTACAATCTGCTATTGGAGCGGGGCCAGGATGGACAACCATACCCTGCCCTAGTCAACCCCTCAGCCTTCCTCCCTGTTCAGGGTGAATCGGCTGGTAAACGGAACCTGGATGAGCCCAAAGAGGCTGCACATAGCCCAACAGAGCACAACTCAAACTCCAACAACACCAGCAGTGACAGCCGCTCACCCCCTTGTCACTCAGTGACCCCGCCGAAGCAGGAAGAGCCAGAGGAATCTGCCCGACATCCTAACAGTGAGGAGGACGAAAAGAGGGCGAGTCCAGACTCACCCGGGAGCCCAAGGGAAGCATCTCATGCCTCTTCCTGCCCAACACTGCTGCTAGGCACAGGAAGAAAAACATGGAGAGTAAATGCACCATCGAATTGTTCCACAGTGGTGGAAGGCAAAAGCTCAGACACGGATTCTTATGGGGGTTCTAAAGCCAGTGGTGGATACCGGGCACACTCTGTATCAAAATCGGAGTCTAAAATGCGTCCTACCACTCCTGACTCATTGGATTCAAGTTCAGGGTCGAAGCATAGTCCACGACCAGCCTCTTCCAATCGGCGACCATCATCGACAAGCAACACAAGCAACAGACGAGCTCCCACAGACCTACAAGTATAAATGCATTTGAGACTTTCTGGTTTGTCCATCAGACACCTAAAGCAACTTGCGTAGGGAGAGACAGGCCTCAAAATGTGTGAAATTGTAAAATTGCTTTAGAGGTGGATTGGCTGCAATTGACCAGTAACAGTCATTATTATTGTTTATGGCTTTCTGCAGTGGTTCTCAAACCTCTCAAGGGGACCCCAGCTGTCCCATGTATTAGATATAGTCCAGAACTAGACAAAAAAGGAATAACCTGAATAAACCTGTCAATTAATGATCAAGACTTTTAACTGTTTAAATAAGGTGAGCTAGTTTGGGGCTACAATAAAAATTTAGATGGTCCCGAGGGAAGATTTGAGAACCACAGGCTTAATGTACTGATGTCCTTTAAGTGGTAATTTGTCTTTATTTACCAGTGGGTCATTTGTGATGACGTAGGGTCAGACATTGGGTGAAGGGATTTGCCATTGACAATTTTGACCGTACTTGGGTGTTTGGGGCCGTGAGGTGGTGTTAGGGTTTGAGATGGAAAGAACTCTAACAGTAGATCACAGCTTTAAATCCTTTGTGGCATTATTTCAGGTGACTATCATTGTTGAAAAGGAGACCATGATTATGCTATATGTAGGTATTGCATCCTGAGACTACATAACCTATTACAAAAGTAAGAATGCGGTCTTGGAATTCTGTGAGTGTGACAGTAGCACTGTGTCATATATGACTAGAAACATGTTGTTGAAGCAAAAATATAAATTAATAGTTGTGCAAAGACTCAAGTATGTGTAAGTACAAGCTACAGTCATGACAAACACAAACAGCCCCAATTCACAAAATATGAAAAGCTGAGTTTACTTTTTAGAACTTTGTTGCATTGAACTGAAAAGTTTATCACAACAACTAAATTAATCTATACTGCCCCATCAAATCTGCAGTTATATGCTTCCCCCAATGACAGGTTTCATCATTGGTTTGTCAACACATCACTTGATGTCCCAGTGTATTTCCAGACGCATAGCCACTGAAAGTGAACAATATTTGAATGTTGTACTGAAGAACCAACCTATTTAATATTTTACAAAAGCTTTAATTTAGATTTTACTATTTTGCATAGTTTGAGCATTATAATCCGAGGGTTACAAACTTTGGTATCGATGTTCTCATAGACATAGCTTCCATGCTTTAAGTCATTCCACCAGAGCCTGGTGCACAGTGTTAAAGTGATATCATGAGGTACAATTGGGTTACTTAACTAATGTAACAATTGTGAATGTTATCAGAAATAAATACAATTTTGTTGATTGTTTACTTAACACTGCATTGAATTACAGTAGTCCAAAAAGTATGCTGTGTAGGAACAAAAGGGATTTGCATTTAATTGAGGACATAAAAAAGGATATTCAAATCACAGGGGGAAAACACCTATTACATTTAAGTATATACATTTAAATGTACAAAATAAGTTAAATCTTCAAAAATATAATAGAAAATATACATTTCAAAATTAGAGGAACACAATCAGTTGCCTTGTGGTTGGCTTAATCTTGACATAAAATGTGTCTTTATAAACAAACCCCCCCAAATGATAATGGATTTCAGCAGGGCACATTTCAGGCTGCTCCATCTTGGGTAGGTTCATAACGTTGAAGCTAAGAAAATGAATGAAGCAGAACATTAAATTAATTCATAGCTCAGACTTTAAAATGAAAAGTGAGTAAAATTGAATAAAATAACATCTACAGCAGTTTTCAAAACTATTCGCCAAGTCCTCATAAGGTTACCAAGTTTTAGCGATAAAAAACACAGATTTATATTTATTAGCATGAAAACAATGACAGAAGAAGCAGCATATATTAAAACTTGACAAATAGCCTCCAAAATGTGGAAATAAGAAGAAACATATCTAAACTGGAAGTGGTCTGGAACAGAATAATGAAAAAAAAAAAATATATATCTATTATGATCTCTGGTTTGGAAGTGAGTATAGCCTACTTATTTTGTCAATCAGACAACCAAATAATACCTATGACACTATGTGAAAAGAATAATTAGCAGATTGTGAAAAATGCCACCGTATCAGCAGTAACATCATCATACATAGTCATGTGAGAAAGTACACACCCTGGAAGACAATTTTCAAATATTTTGACATTAACAAATGACATGAAAGATAATACTTGTCAATCATTTATTCTTCAAAAATCAACAAAAGAATAGGTTGCTTGATAAGCCCAACAAGAAAGGTCAATATTTTTTAATAAAATATTGAAGACGTGATATTTCTTTATTTAAACAAAAGTAGGTTTAAATTGTGCGTGCAAAAAATTAGAAACCTCTTCATTCAAAAACTTGTGGCACCTCCATTAACAGTGATAACTTAGTAAATAGCCACAAATCAGTTTCTGATATTTTTCAGGGGGATTTTTTTCCCCTCAAGTCCAAATGACAGGACTTAACCAATTTAGTGAGTTTTAAAGGGTTTGTGGCATGTACTGCCCACTTCAGGCCTTGCCACAGCATCTTTATTGCATTAAAGTTTGGAACTTGACTGGGCTAATCTTTCTCCTGAGCTATTCGTTGGTAGATTTGATGGAATGTTCCCTATGCTAGAACACTCCCAATTGAGCTCACGTGCATCCGGCTTCCAATAATCATCCTTGACATGTTTGTCTAACACTTAAATTCAATTGGCTGGAAATTATTTGGAGTCACACACACCTGTCTAAATAAAAAGGTCAGTGCATGTCAGAGTAAAAACCTAGCTATGAGGTTAAAGGAATTCTCCATAGAGCTCTGAGACAAGAGCAAACGACATATAGAGCTTTGATGAAAAACTGCTTCAGGAAGTCTGTAAATGTCCTTGAGTGCCCCAAAGAGCCCATACCTGTACCCAATGGATCATCTCTGGAGACCTGACAATAACTGTACAGTGACATTCTCCAACTAACTTGACAGAGCTTTATAGCATTTGCAGTAAAGATTAAGAGAAAAACACAGGTGTGCCAAGCTTGTAGCATCATAACCAATAAGACAATCTGTTATTTTTGACTTTTTCGAAACAGAATAACTGCTGAACTGAACATCTAGTCAAAGTAAATACCGAAATAAATAAATCTGGAACGGAATCAAGCGGACAGATTATAGTATGCAAAATAACACTATGGGTGGGAGTTTGTTAGCCTTCTTTCCACTGTCAATATGGCAGTTAAAATTCCAAATACACCAGAAAATTCCAACCATATAGAAC
>JACXGJ010002543.1:28925-64457 GCA_016801105.1 Esox niger | reverse complement strand
ATATATATATATATATATATATATATATATATATATATATATATTCATATATATATATATATATATATATATATATATATATATATATATATATATATATATATATAGTATAAATACTTGATTGAAATGCAAGGGACAGGTTTGATAACTTGATTGATCCCCACACACACAATGAAGCACCTTATGCATAACTACCATATTCGTAGTCGCAATCAAAACATCAAATAAAAGTCAGTGATAGGCTATAAATACTTAGTAACTGAGGTATACAAACCATCTACCCACTGATTCTACTCGTTGAGATTTATAGATGTGTATTAAAAAAATACATATTTTTATGAAAGTATTGTATAGATTCTGGAATAACTATACTAACCTCCAATATTCTGAAAATTGTTAAAATATTTTGGGTTCTATACCATTTTTGTATATTAAAAAGGATTTGTGAATGCTCGTTGAAGCATGCTGACATAGGTCCTAACATGTTATTTCACAAACAGCAGTGTTTGCTCTGGCTGTTGTTACACGAGGAAAACGAAGCCATATTTTCGGTAAACGCGTCTCTGGATAATGTTTGGACTAAATGGAATCAGTTAATGTCAATAAAATTTATTGTTGATGTCATTATTTTACAACTTGATGTTCGTGGGTTCCTCCCTGTGAAAGTAGTCTGTGGCCCAAGAGAAACTCAATGGTTCAGTATTCTGGTTCAGCTTTTTCCATCACAAATTACAGTTGACCTAGTCACTAGGTAAAAATGTATGGTTGTAACTGAGAAGTGGTGAGCATTTAAAAAAATCTCAGTGTCACCTGAAATCAACTCGATATTCGTTTGATATTACTTCAAAGAGATTTTGCCATAAAAATATGTACATGCTCTATTTTCAATGATAACTTTTAGGGCAAGGAACCATCTTACATCTAGTTGCAAAAGAGTGATATTCCCCTTTACGAGTATTTCTCATGTTGTTGTACTGCCCCTTTAAATGCCTGTCATTAATATTATAACTTTTTTTTTTAAATTAAATAAAAAACTAACTGTTCTGTATACAAAGGATAGTAAATCTGTTGTGCAGTATGCTTGGGTAAATTAGCATACTGTAAATTTGTGTTTTACCATTTTACTGTATAAGTCATTTGGCTCAGATAACATGTCAGTAATTTTTCATATAACACGAATTAAATGTCTGATTACGTTTATAAGAGATGCAGGCTACATTTTAGAGTGATTGTTGCTTTTTACAATATTACAATATTTGTTTTTAGTCATCGATGTTTGTAAAATATGCTGGTAGCTTAAGGGTTAATTTAGGGTGTTTTGATTTATTGTGACTCATTATTTCTAATCATGATCTACAGTCATACCGGCTACTCTCCTATAAGAAAAAAAACGTTTTTGTTTGTTGTGTTTATTTTAGATAGGAAAGTAATTGTGGTAGGGAAGGGCTCGGAGTGTGTTTAGATTTACCCTTAATTTTCTTTATTACACTGATGTCAGTCAGAAAGATGCGACGCCAGAGTCTTGCGGGGAGAGTGGCGAGGGAGATCCGATGGGAAGATTATACACTAACACTTTACGCCTGCCAAGGCTAAGACCGTGAGGAAGGAAGCCGTTCTAAATCATATTTTAACAACATGAATTGGCGACTAACCTATTGATAACAATTATCACACAACTATGGCTTTAGTCTACATTGATTTGCTAAGCGGTTGACTTAAACGCAGACTGCATAGTGGGGAGAGACCTCAACCGGGTTAGCTGTCAGCAAGCCTGTTTCTTTATGAGGAGAGAACGTGAACATTTTAATTGCCACAACCGCACTCGTTGAATGACCTCAAAGATAAAGGCCTATGACTTTAGGAGAACACTGGACATTTGTCTTAAACAGGTAATTGATCTAAAATCATAGGTTTTAATATCCCTTGTTGTGAGGTTTGATATTAAGAAAGTGAACTAAACAGTGTTTATACATTTCAGCAACATTTGGACATTACTTAAAAGTATCGCATATCATTGAGACAATGAAAGAAGTAGGGCCAATGACATCTGTGATATTTCAGTCGTCCTCGTGCGCTTTTCATTATTAATATCTGACTATGCAACCAACTACCGTGCGCAGCGGTAATATGCGCATCGGCGCCTGTCATATTTAGACTACTATATTTCAACAAGCAGTTTCTACGGTTTCAGCCGCACAGACACTGAAGACGGAGCCTGTCGTGCCCCTGAACGATTTTTAATGATGCAAGTGGGTTCAGCTCAACCGAATGCAGAACTCCTGGAGGATATCTAGTATCATAAACCTACCTCATGTACGAGAGTAGAGAAAGGCAACCACAGGCACTATGTTTTTTATTCAAACCACCTGTGTGATTAATTTAACCAATCAATGAATTGCTCAATTAGCTGGGCTATAGGTCAGGTGGTGTCTACTGTCCAGAATTCTGCTGTAGCCTACCTATGCACTCGCAGAACAGGTCAGTCTACCTCTGTACCTGATGTTGGGTACGTTTTACCTTAACTACCACAGGTTTTAGCAACAACCTACAATATACAGGCCCTGCCAAAAAAACGTCAAGCCTCCAGTTTGGAGAGTTAATATAAGAAACTCTTGACATCTCTTGACAACAGAAGGAAGTCCCATGTCCCGTAGTTCTATACATTTTTCCTTGACCTACACCATATTACTATGGTATCTGAGAGACTAACAAGGTGGAATAAAACTGGAGGTCAGGGAGCCTGGGAATGAGCCATGCTTGCCTTGTCTGTATTCAACCATGATTGCTGCAAGTTTAAATTTAGGATTTGGATTGAGTTATGATCCCCATCGACAGAGAGATATACTTCATTCTTCCATGCAATATTTACATTCGCTCTTCTAGTTCAACAGGCCTCCAACCCGCACACACACGCAAATACACATTTATCCTCAAATGCACCAATTGTTATTTGACAATGCCAATTAAGCAACTGTCAATGACACAGAAACGTAACAACTGCTGACACACAAGCACATTTCTTAACTGCCCCAGGTATATTGCACCATTCCAACTCTGAATGGTAAGCTGAAATCCGAGTTCCGCATTCATCACTTACTCTTGGTGTCTGCCCTGCATATTCCTTTGAAAGTGTCCCACTACTTCAGCCTATTTTATCTGTGAAATGAACCTTCTCCAGCCTACAGTGCCTGCCCTGCAGTCGCCAACCACCACACCAAACCTTGGAAGATCAAGGGCAGCAGCAATGCTTTCTTCCTCTCCGTTTTCATACGGTTTGGCAGATAATGAGACGGAATGTAAAAGCTAATAGTTTGAATATCATCCCCATTAGCTGAAAACCCACACAGGCCTGTGAGGTGTAAAACTATACCTCACTGTACTGTGCCCCCCACCCACCATATCTTCAATGCCTGATGTCAGAGGCTTTGATGGGCAGACACAGATATATGAGGAGATACAAAAGTGCAATTTTAATTCTCAATGTGAACCTCAGTAACCCCATAAACCCGTGAGCTATTTTCGGACGTGTGCACATGTGCCATTAGAGGGGATCTTTTCGTATAAAAAAGGGGGCTACGGGGCAATTAGAAATAGTTTGAGGTTAAACGATGACATAAGACAAAGATTTCTATCTTTAGCGGCTGTGGTGGTTGCACATTTCTGTACATTCACAAATTACAGGGCAAGCCTGATCCTCAACCCACCGAACGCATTCCTTCCGAAAAGTGTCTCCTCAAATTTCAGCCGGGGGTTTTCTGCTCAGTGGTAATATGAGTGTTCTGAATGGACGACTCCTATGAAATGGAGTTTTATTCCTCTCGGATTAAATGAGCTCTGCATTTGGACTCAGGGTATTTTTTGTATCAATTATGAATTCTGTGGTAGACGTGGAATGTCAGAGTTGTTTACCCGCTCTCGCTTTTGAAATGTAGTTTGCTATGAAATGGACTTCTGCTGCTTGATACTGTATGACAAGAGTGTCAGGGATTAGTACTCTAAGCATGATGTAAGTCATCAAAGCTTTCTGTCCCTTGTCCCAAAGCCAAATCATATTCTAGCATTTGGATGTTTACAGACAGATTATGGAGAGACTTTGAGAAGTATAATGCTTCTCAGAGAGACTGCCGTGGTTAAAGATTGTTTAATTTTGTATGGGGACTCTGAGCTCCAATTGCTGATGCGCTCTCAAATGATTACATAATGTGTCAGCACATTGAAGTTGATGGTCATTGTTGTCTGGTTTGATGTAGACCAGCAAATAGGAACCACATTGTCTGTTTTATTATACCATATCCATGTCTCCTCAGATCTGACGCAGAGACCTTCATGTGACCAAGTTCCCTTTAGCATGTTCAGATAGGAGTACCGCTACTTGTTTGTTGACATTACCCACTTTGAATTTTTTGGATAAATCTATAAAGTAATACTGTAGGCCTGCACTCAAGAATATGCATGTGGTTCACAAGAAAGTCAGTTTTATTCAGCATCCACTGAGCCAGTTGGAATATATATATATCACAAAATAATGAATGAGTCTGTGACATCTCCAAAAACCAGCAGCTAATTACTATGTAAGCGTGACGAGCTGAAATACTGCAGAGTCAGACAATGAGCACATTCAGCTCATGAATCTTTAATTCACAGCCTACATGTTTTAAAAGGTGCACAGTGCAGCCAAGGGCTTATTAAAGGTCTCTGAATCAATTGAGTAAAATAATGGCTGTTGGGGGATCTGTCTTGTCTCTGGGAGCTGTAACCATTCGTTCCTGAACACTAAAGGACAACTAGCCTCTGTAACCAAGTGAGCACATTCAGGGTAATGAAGAGGTCGAACGTCAGTAGAACGTTATCACCCTTATCAACAAACTCTGAGCCCTTGAACATCTCTTGTGTTTTTTGATTTATACATTATCTGTAAACATAACGTATGAACAGGACATTATTGATATGAAAGAGGGGCACATGGAGATAGAGACAGAATAGAGAAAGAGAGAACAGAAAGTAAGGAGGGCCTTATGTCCCCCTTTCCTCTAGAGGGAGCTGGTGCAGACAGGGTGACAGTATGTTCTACTGAGTGTGACTCACTAGTATTTGTCCAGTTGTTATACAGGCTTCGGTAAACCACACAATAGTGGAAGGCCTGGCATCAAAGTGCTACACTGCAATGATTGCACGATTGCATAGTAATTCAATGCAAGTAGGTAACATTAAAAACAAACATGGTCCTACAAGGAGGAGGAATATTCTGGATATGTGTACACGTATAAACGGTAAATATAGGCAACCGAGGCCATTCTGATTGGGATCGGTTGACTTCTCAATGGTTTTTTGTAGGAAAACGTTTGATGTGAACTTTATATGTGATCAGGGTGTAGGGTTTTACTCTGTGGTCAGACCCCACCTCGGTCACGCCCGTTCTGTAGTAACAGTTCAAGAGGACACCTCCGGGCCTGTCCTGGGGACTCTCTGTGAACTCTGTCACCATTGGTCCAGCCTCACATCATCTGTCAAGTACATTCAACCCACCATGACAGTTAGACAGAAGACTGTGATGTGGTTACTTGCTGTGTTTATTCATCGGAAAGCCACTAAAAGCACCACTGGACGGCAAAAGTTACAAAAAAGCTATGCTATTATAGGAGCACTTTTGGGGGATTTCTGATCTAGTTGGATCCCATGTGGGCCCTGTCTTTTTGAGCCACAGGATCCAGTATGAAGGATTATTCAGGGCATTACGGGGATGATGTGACCCGAAGGTGGCCTCATCAACTCTCTGACGCTGCCGAGTCGCATTAGGCTTCAAGCCGTGTTTTGGAGATATACATTGACATCATTGTTATTTGTAAATCATACACAATCACACACTCCAATATTAATATTTGGCCTCCTGTTGGGGCAGCTGATTTGATTTAGCATGATCCTTATTTGGACCTAACTGTCCATGACCTTGGCCTCCAAATGTGTCTCATAAATGCAACGACTCATCCATCTTTGAGGTTTTTTGTGTGACTTATAATCATTTCTCTTCTTTGTGCCTTTGTGTGTCTGTAAGTCTGTCTGTCTGTCTGTGCTCGCACACACACACACACACACACACACACACACACACACACACTCACACGCACACACCAACACAAATCCCCAGTGTTTCTCCCTCTCGCTCTCTCTCTCTCTTGCTCTCTCTCTCCCTCTCTCTGGTGAGTGCTTCTGATGCAAGGAAGGCAATCTGTAATCTGTAGTAATTGCATGTTGCAGAAAAACATTTTTCCGCTGTGGTAATCGCTGCAATATGTGCCTCAGCGTTGCCAAAGTGACAGCACCCCCACCCCCGACACACAGACACACAGACACACACCCCCGACTGGCTGACTCACTCCCCCTCGCCTCAGCCAACTGTGTCGGGCTGGAGGACACGTAGACCCAGCCTCCTGTGAACGGGGGGGGGGGGGGGGGGGGGGGGGGGGGGGCAGCAGACGACAGGAGGACTAACTGGCAGGCAGCACACCTGTGGCAGCAGCATCACCCTGCATTCACCTTCAGCGGCAGATTTACAGTTCCTCCCAGTGACAGTTTAACTGCCGTATTGCTGCCAGGGCCCTGCCAGAGCTCCATCACGGCCCCGGCTCGCTAACCCTACCACACGCAGACGCAGGCTGGGGCTGGGGCCAGGGAACCGTCTGGGCCAGGGAGGTATTCAGAAGGTGTTTTGTCACCGCCTTGCATTGCACAAACAGACTTAAAAGGTATTATGATGAACATTCCATTGCATTGTGGAAATGTTGTTTTATCTTATTGTGAGTTCTTTTTTTGTTTTTACTTACAATCAAAGAAAACATTTTGGTTTCCGTGTTGAAAATTTGTTTTTACTTTTGGTTATGATTGTTTTTGGTTCGGAAGTTTGTTGGCATATATGGGCCAATGATAAGGACTATGAAATGAAGCTTAGCTCCTAGTTTATTTAGCTGATCTATCTGACGTGCTGATGCATGTCGTTCAAGCCATCTTCCACCACTCTAACACCATCTGCTGCTTCTCTGTGTGACACTGTGGCACATGTTTATGAGGTCACCAAATGAATCCCCCCTTGCCGTTATGCCATGTTCCTCATGCTCCACTGTGAGACTGTGGCCAAAATGTGGCGTGATTTGAAGAAGTCCTCGCTCAACCATTTCGCCACCCCAAACACCTCAGCAAATAATTTCTCACTGTGTAAATGTGGCTCAGCCGTGGCGCACATTTATGAAGTTATTACGCAGTGCATCGCCTCCCCTGTGCCCAACATAGCCTAAGGCACATGCCACACTTCCTCGCAGTCCACAATGGGTAACCACACACCTATGGCGGGGAGGGACAAAAGCAACACAGCCAGACATTTATAGATCCAGGCTATCCATTGGGAGGTTAGCAGTCCTTTCCTCTCTGAGCTGCTGCCTGCTGCACAACACAACCCATCAAACCACCCAGCAGTTGAACTTCCCTCTGTGTATGAAATAGTGTCTCTGCGAGATCAAACGCGTCACCCTGACGAGGATAGGAGACAGCTCGGAGCTCTGGCAGCCTTTCAGTCTGACAGCCAAACACGTTTGACTGGCAAACAGAGACGCTCGTTCCCTTCCCCCTGCCAAAATGGGAGTCTGTCTGTGATCCTCTAGCTCGACATCCCACACAAATATAGAAGCGCTATGAGAGACCCAGCAAGGGGTGGGGGTGGGGGGGGGGCTGAGCCCGGGCCCGTCGGCTCCGAAAATAAGTTGTGAGGCGTCCCTCTCGCACAAAGGCAGAGCCCCATAACTCAGTGTTTTCCCAAAATGAAATCGCATGTGAACCGAATATTAGGAAGCGTGCATGGCTGCCAGCAACCGCCAAGCCATTATAGCTGGGCCTGTAAACCACATTTTCACCAGAAGACAATGCCCCTTTTGTGCTCGTGTGTGGCTGTCCCCTCTGCTGGAACCCATGGAGGAGCCCTGTACAATTAAACAGTGTGGATGAGGACAGGGGAGAAGAGAGAGGGGAGGTGAGGAGAAGAGAGCAGAGGATGTATAGACTGGAGTGTCAGTTCTGTTCCCCAGTTAATTAATCACAGTCGCGTCAGGAGAAGGAGGCAGAGGAGCCTGCCCTCGTTTAGCCTGGTGGCAAGAGGGACCTTTCATGTGGTGGCGTACGGAATGCTGTTGTTCATTCCTTCCTGCAACAAAAACCACATGTTTTTATTTTTTTTGTAGCACAGGGCCCTGTCCTCCTGGAAATATGGAGGAACAAGACAAGTTATGTCACGTATGACTGGCATGAGTCCTTTGAAGAAAAGGACAGCTGTGGATGAATTAACCAAACCACCCCGGATTGTGCCAGTGTTCCTCTTTGGTTCACGTTACCAAATGACTGTTGAACTGCAAACTGGCTACCACCCCATTTACCTTTGGTTTCGCCGAAGCACATACATCACCATGTACACACAAACCCGCACACAGTCTCACTATCTCATCTGTTATCTATGCAGATACCCTGGCCTGCTACAATACTTTCATCCTTGTTTGGATATTTAAATGGCGGTCGTCAGGGGTTCTGTCACACTCGTTCAAGTGTGAAGACGCCTCAAAGCATTTCCAGATATTGAAATTGCATTTATTTCCCTCTTTACAGGAGTTCAATCTCCCTGGCCCAGTCTGGTTCACCACAGAGCCAGACTAGAATCAAACGATGTCCCAGTGCCGGTTTCCCGACAACGACATTTCCCCCAGCAGACGTTGGACAGCTTCACGAGGCAGTGGAAGACTACACTGGTCCTGAAGGCCTTCGTCTTAAAGCCGGAAGGGTGTGGCTCCTAAGCTCAGTCAGAGACTTTTAAAGAGCCCTCACAGACGTGAATCCTTTTATCACCTGCAATAAAACCACCTCTTTTGTGCACAAAACTATTACTGTCAATCATCAAATTGAACCCAATTGAGGTTGAATGAAATCATAATGAGTGAGGAGTAAAGCTGTCATCACTGAAATTTTAATTGAACCCATGTCTCTTGTCTGATCTTTCACGTCCAGACAGACCAAGACACTCTCTCTCACTATTGTCTGAAGCTCACTCTGTATGAGTTCCATTGACTGAATGTTTCCTCTAAGTAATCTGACTCACTAATAGTGTTGCCCATGCGTGGATAGCACTCTGCCCCGTGTAGCGTAGCATACTTTCCCCTCCTCTCTCTGGATGACTCAGAGAGCCTCTGAGGAGCCCTAAATGCTTACTAATTCTCTGATTGCTGTGTTTGGCCCCTTGGGCTCCTCAGAGCCAGGGTGGGCCAGGCTAACGACAAGCTAACGACGACAGCGACAACATGCGTTTATAAACCCAATCAGAAGGCTATAGTCTGGCCGGTTGTGCGGTGGTTAGCCTCATCAAACCCTCTCCAACAGCCTCCTAGTCTGCTGACTGAGTGACTGACTTGACTGTTCGCTGTGTCATTATGTTGATTAAAGGAGTGTAGGTTGGTCCCTAGTGACGAGTAACACAAACGTTTTTTTTGTCGGGTTAGCGATAGGCTCTGAATGTTTACGGAGTTAGCCTTGCAGTAGTCAACGTCCTGCGTTATTGCCCTGGGGATGGATGGCGGATGAGGTGTCACGAGGATCAGAGATTTAATGTTTACGGTGACATTACAGTTTAACATTGGTTGTGTGACCGCAAAGAGAGGAGTCTGCTTTGTCAGGATTTAAATCAGTGGTTTAACTCTCTTGCAATGGTTTGTGTTTAACAGCGGGAAATGTGGGAGAATGAGAGTGCGAATGTTTTCTTGAAATCCAGATGAATACGGGTTAGCTGGCAAAATGTTGGTGGTCATTGAACAATTGACCTTTTCCCCCAGCCATTCTGCATATCATGAATAAGCCTGGCATAACAAAAATTCAGAGTTGGCCTGAGTGCGAGCAGTATCAACAAGTATTTGTAATCTTTTACAAAATATCGGCAGGCATGACTCCAAACGAAATGGTAATTCTGCTGTTTGATAATGTAAGCAAACACTAGTCCAACACATCCAGTTTAGCATGAGCCGGCTAGTTCATAATAGAAAAAAGAAATTAACCTACGGATATTCTAAAACTTCAAATGCAGTGTTAATTTATTTAGCCACTATAGCTAGCTACTATAGCTCTACACAATTTGATCATAAAAAGAACATATGCCTAGAACTGCCTACTTCTTCCCGATGACAGTTCAGTATCCATCTTGAAAGCTCAGCAGCGTTGTACTCTCAGCTGTCCCAGAACAATGTTAACGCATAGAGAACAAAATTTCGGTGCACAAGACAACGTTTTTATTGTAGATGATTGGTTGGTAGACTCAATAAAGGCACTGCCTATTGTTCTGTGCAGGGCATTTCTCAAAACTGTTACTCGTTATCGAAATCCACGTTTGGCTGATTACTCTACCAGGCCTTCTGCAAAGTTTAGTAGAAAGTATCTGGGAGAAACATTATTACATGAGTGCATTAGAGCTACCATATTGTATGCTTTGTACTTTTCCTATACGGAAAAGTGTGATGTGAGCATGCCTTCTCCCATATTCGCGCCAATCCAAAGACCAGTAGCACCACAGGGCTCCTGAAGGTAACTCAGCTGCCACCCCCTGATGACATTAACTTGGCCACAACCTCAACCAGCTGTCACAGGGAAAGACACAGAGAACAGACACAAGGTTTGAAAGGCTTTAATAACAAAAACAAAGTAGAAACGGGGGAATTGATCAAAAACTTAAATTTGAATTTCTGGAGTAGGTTTGGAGGCTTCATAGAGGCCTATATGGGCCTCACATGGGGGGTGTGGTTTGGGAGGTAGGTGTGCAGGGGTCATCTTTGTCAGCATCCCCAGGAATCTCATTTTCCTTGTTATTGTCTTTTTGAGTGCTGCCTTGGCACCACTTTTGGCAGAACTGGGGTGCAGGGCCTCTAGGTGGTTGCGATCATGGTGCTGCGCCTCCTTTCCCCCTCCCAAACTACCACCATCACGTCCACTGGGAAGCCTCCAGTGGCTTGCATTTCCATTTTTGACCGATTCCACTCCACACGTTCTACTGTGTTTTTGTTAACAAACACCGTCCAGGGCCCCATCCACAAAACTTGTGTCCCTTCCTTGTGTCTCTCCCCTAGACAATAGTTGATTCATCACAGGAATACAATTCCTATTATTTCACTGCCTACAAAAGTATTAATTGATCTGTTACTACATGTAGTTATTCCTTTTCAAACATTCCTTTGGTGAACTCACTACACCAGCATAAGTAATTTTATTCGAAAAAATTTTAGTCAGCATTTATTCCGACTGTGGGTTGTCTTGGACTGTTATGGACTGTGCTATGTGGGGAGAGCAGCAGGAGGCCATCTGTGAGCTCTTACTGACTATTACACAGAGGTCAGACAGGACTGAGAGTGAGCAAACAATATGGTCATCACGTTGACACACTGTACGCTGCTCTCTGACTCAGCACACGGAGGTGCTCACCGTCAGCTGTCGTGATGTGTGTGTGTGTGTGTGTGTGTGAATGCTTCACTGAGTCTGTGAAAAGTATTTCAAATCCAGACAGAGTGACTTAGCACCAGACAAAGAATGGATATTGAGAGACCACTTCTGCTCCATAGCTGAGGAGGGAATCCCCGTCTAGGGCTTTCTGTTAAGGGATTACAGAACTGAGCAGCTGGAGAGAAATTACACATACAGATGCACAACAAGGTTACTTTAGGTCACTCTTTCAGGGGAAGAATTACTTAATGTATTTCAGTTTGCCCTCGTTAGAGTGTACTTTGTTATTACTGGACCTTTTTGGTAGACTTGCATAAAAAGCTATACAAAAATTACATTGTTGTTAATCAGCTTGATCCTACACTCAAAATATGAGATAAATCTAAACTTTAATTGAGGTACAATTGTGCAAGAAAAAAACATATTCTTTATCAGGACATAAATATTTTTCTCAAGAACATGAGTCATGATTATAGGAACTCCTAGAAATTATTATTTACCAAATCTAACGGAAGATTCGTTGCACTGATAATTTTTTTCTGTCATTCATCACTTCCTCTTTGATTGAGGTGTAAATATAACAAGACACAAAGTATCTGATCCCCAGCTGATTTTGTACGTTTGCCCACTGACAAAGAAATGATCGGTCTATACTTTTAATGGTAGGTTTATTTGAACAGTGAGTAACAGAAAACGCATGTCAAAGCTTTTATAAATTGATTAGCATTTCATAAAGGGAAAAAAGTATTTCATCACCTCTCAGTCAGAAAGATTTCTGGCTCCCATGTGTCCTTTATACAGATACCAATGTGAGATTAGGAGCACACTCTTCAAGGGAGTGCTCCTAATTTCATTTTGTTACCTGTATAAAAGACACCGGTCCACAGAAACAATCAATCAATCAGATTGACCCTTGAAGGTTTCCAAGCTCTCCACCATGGCCAAGACCAAAGAGCTGTCCAAGGATGTCAGGGACAAGATTGTAGACAAACACAAGGCTGGAATGGGCTACAAGACCATCGCCAAGCAGCTTGGTGAGAAGGTGCGATTATTTGCAAATGGAAGACACAAAAAAAGTGTCAATGTCCCTCGGATGGGAATTCCAGCATGACAATGACCATGGCCAAGGAAACAAAGGAGTGGTTTAAGAAGATGCACATTAAGGTCCTGGAGTGGCCTAGCCAGTCTCCAGACCTTAATCCCGTAGAAAATATGTGTATGGAGCTAAAGGTTTGAGTTGCCGAACGTCAGCCTCGAAACCTTAATGACTGTAGATCGGCAAAGAGGAGTGGGACAAAATCCCTCCTGAGATGTTTGCAAACCTGGTGGCCAACTACAAGAAACATCTGACCTCTGTGATTGCCAACAAGGGTTTTGCACCAAGTACTAAGTCATGTCAGAGGAATAGTCAGAAGAATAGGACCCATTTGTATTTTGCCCCCAGGCATAGAGAGGAGGATAATTTGAGATAATAAATTCTTCAAGGATCCCAGATGGAGAGTTGCAGTAGTTGGTTGAATCCTGGGGTCAACATGTCTCCAAAACTACAATTTGACATCACCGCATGCCAATAAACATTTTGAATGTTTGCCAGAAGAATGTCTCTACTCTTATCAAGACATCTGACCACAGAATCCGGTTCCAATCAAAGCTCCAGTGATGTTTAGTAAACTCCAGGGGCTCATATATGTTTCTTGATGAGAGTGTATTTCCTAATGAATGAAATTAACTAAAATAAATGGGTATCATTGGAAAGATCCTTTTTAGATTTAGATTCACAAGAATTTCTAGGGTGCCTATAGATGTAAATATTATACTAATGTTTCTTTTTTATAAAAATGTTCTTTTTATCTACAACTATTTTATCTAAATTAAAAATCTGATTTCTCTGATATTTGATGTGTTAGAGGAAAGCTAATGAACAAATATAACATTTTTACAATGTCCTTTTAGTTATTTTGTTCCTCCAAGTGAGCCAATAACTTAGCAAACACAGTATTGGAGAGTTATTTTGAGATATATATGTTGTTCTTCTTATTCCTGTTATGTTCAGTCAATAGGTTTTTCAGCTTTAACTTTCAGCATCAGCTAACAGCACAGTCAAGGTTGTTGTTAATTTTACCAATTTTACAAAAACTGTTCCTTCCTATGATATACATACTACACAAGTAGAAAGTCCCCAAATCCTGTGTCTGGCAACGCTGAATAACCTGTAAAATACATTATGACCACCAACACTCAATATACTGGCATTTGCTTTAATACCTTCATGTAAAACCCAAGTCCCTTATATCTGCCAGAAATAGACTGGAGGTACATTAAACAGAGGGTTCAATGCACGGATGCCAGTTTCACCGTGAATTATGGGCTATCAAAAATGTCTACTAAAAATTCACAATTCCGACAGGATCATCTCTTGAAATAACCTTTTAGACTTTTTTTGGGGGGGGGGTGGGGGGGCAGGTTGTCACATCCTTAAAATGTGTGTTTCATCACCCCAAACACAATTAACCAAATGTAAACAACTTAAGATTTTTCTGGGAAAAACAGAAAAAGAGTATCAAAAACAATTTCATAGCCTGCAGCTTCTATATCCTATCATTATCTGCATTTTTCCTCCACCGTAATTAACTTTTTTTCTTTATTGCTTTTGGGAAGAAGGATGGGCCATGGATGTTTTAAGCATGATTAAAGATTTCTCATAATGAAGGAAGAAGAGACTTCAGTTGGAACATTCAGTTTGACTTTATGCCTTGTTGACCTGTTTTTGTTTTTGCTGTTGAATTGCTCCATGTCTTCACATTGAAAAACAGATGTACCGTTATCATTCAGTATATAAGCAACCGAAATTAGCTGCATGAAAATAAAACGACTCAGTAATTGTTCTCCAACAATATGAAAAATATGGGAGGATCCTTCTTTATGTTGTGGCTACAGATAGGATGTTGTTCAAAACATCTGCTTAACGGTAATACCAAGAAAGGAGGGGTCATGCCTTATGGAAACCACAACAACATTCTTTAGAAGTTTCCCACTCAGGTCATATGGTCTATTTAATTTCTGATTTTGTTGGTTCAGAGCAGAGCTTGATAATATATAGAAGGAATTAATGTACAAAACCTATCTTAATTTTTTTATTTTGTTTATTACATGGTAATTAACACTTAATGTTACGGAAATTAAGTCTTCAAAGCACCTATGTAAATTTCAAGTAACTTAGTAATTTCCAAATTTAGGTCACCATGATATTCTCACTGGTGCCAGTACAATATTACTTAAATGTCAACTGCTTCACTATAGCTGCGGCTTATGGCATCTGCTACACAGTTGTATAATCAGTGAGGTACAACGTTATGAGCCTGTGTTTGTTCGTAATTCAATTGTCTCTCGGACAAAAGCGATGAGGTCATGAAGAGCATAACAGTAGCAGTGTGGATTTAATCAATATCACGATGAAGTGTCTAATGAAATATTATCAGCTCATAAGAGAAGGTAATTAAGCATGAAACAATGACTCATCGGTATACTGGACCCATAGATGTTCATGAGATGAGAGACGTCAAAATCAAACAAAAAATTACATTGTGATCATTTCCATCTTATTATCCAATTATCCAAATATTTTAGTCGTCTGAATGCTTTCCTGCCTGTACGCTAGTGTTCCTGATCCGATCTTTTCCACATTGGAGGGTCCCTGTTAAAATAGCTTGTCTAGACGTTATAAATTCTGCTGACATCCCAGGGCATTGTATCATGACAGACTTGGACATTTGTGTCTCTCACCATACCAATTATTTCATTCGGCCGCTCCATAATTATTATGTAAGGGCAAAATACATATTTTCTCTTTTTGTTCGTCTAAGGGTGGTGTGGTAATGTATTTAGCATACGTTCACAGAGTTCAGTCCCCTCAGAACTGCCATAGACAATCAAAGAGTTGCTCTTAACATGCCGGCTAACTCTGGATGAACTGTGCTAAAAGGGCTGAGACGCAGCACACAGCTTTCTTCATGCTTCATCCAGTCTGTCACAATGGCCCACTGGCTCAAAACTCGCATCAGATCATATTCACTGTACACACCAGCAATGCCATGCCGAGCAAAGTCTACCTTTAGTTTGTTTTTAAGCTGAATTTTAGAAACATATGTTGGTCACCCTTCAAGTGACGTTTGTTGATAGAAATATAAGTTGTTCACCGTTCCAAAACACTTATATGTCCAAACGAAATTTGTACCAAGAGACCAATATGGTAACTATCCACATTATCAGATTGGAGACTAGCTGCAGAGAATCTGGCCCTTGTGGTTGCTGTAGACCACCAGAAAATTGTATTTACTACAACACTTAGCGCAACTTTAACCTTGAACAACGTTATAGAGTATAGCAAGCTCAGCCAAACGATTAAGGGGAGGGGGTTTGGGGATTGGTTGACCGCATAATCAGCAGGTGCCTCCTCCCTTCCTCTACCTGGAATCCATCTTGTTGGCGACCCTTGAAGGTTTTTCCCATCAACCAGTGTTGACAGACGGTGAAAACGTTGAGACTGACCAAAAAGTAAATAAGTACCTTGAAGGCTTGAACGTTTACAACGCTAATCAAATCCAGAGCAATGCTCCTATCCAATAAGCCCTCAGAGTTTTATAAATAGATAAATTGGAGACAGGATTCCTCTACTCGGTGGCCGTCAATAGTTTTTTTACATTTGCCTTGGTTTTCAAATATTGAAACTCTTCATATCTGGTTACCGATTTCTGCTCAGCCAATTTTTATGTTTTGTAATTGGAGGCTTGACGCTCAGCAGAAGGGCTTTGACTGGCTTCCAATTAAATGTATTATTAATTTTTGGAGGGAGGAGAAAAACACACGGCACATGTCTTAGTGATTAATAAATTCCCTAGGGCCCTGTCTTCCTCAGTGCTGATTTAGTTTTGGCAAATTTCTATGCTTTAGATCATAAACTGAAGCTTCTGTATGGTAATTTATGACAGGCATTTTGGTTTTATTTTTTGTAGTTTTAACTAAAATGCCTGGCCCTAGTTATACTACTTTTTGGGAAAAAATAATCCAAAGTTTATTTGTAACGTGAGACACTTAATATAACGGGTTTATTCAAATTTTCTTCTTCTCACAATTGTAACAATCATGAATTTTTCAGCCTTTTCTTTTGCAGATGTTGAACTAACCAGACCACCTCCCAGGAATCACCAAAATAACCTCACTACCGCTGTGGTGAAGCATGGTGTGCTTCTTACATAGAAATCCTAAGTTTCATTCATACAGTGCTACAAGCCAAACATATAAAACTATTCCCACCCTAATAAACTAGGGCCTTTTTCTGCCACAAAGAGAACTGTTACACTCTAAAACTGCCTCCTGTCTAAAGAGCCTGCTGGGAAAAAAGGTTTCCTTCCAACTCAGAGAAAAAGCTTCTGGGAATCATGCCATGGATAGGACCCAGTGCCATTTGCTAATCAAACTAATCTTAAACCAGGTACCTCGCTCAAGTAAAACACAAATGACACCCAAACTGACAGGTTTTTACTAAATTGTCAGAATTATGCTGTTAGTTCTTTCAGTATGTAATATTCTGGAGATGCAATATACTCTTGAGTTGTGTCTCTGCTATTGGCTCAGTTGTGTGTGTGTGTGTGTGTGTGTGTGTGTGTGTGTGTGTGTGTGTGTGTGTGTGTGTATGTGTAAGTGGTAATAAGTATTTTGTGAGAGAACAGCAGGTGTAACCTCACTGTTCTTTATCAAGGAATAGCAGTAGCCCTGTTAGTCTGCATCAGATTAGCGCCACACAAACACACACACACACACACACACACACACACACACAGAGCCTTCTCTACTATCTGTCCTAGTACACTAACACAGCCTAACAGTTATTGGAGGGGATTTATTTCTCATTACAGATACCATGAGGTGATTTGGTATCCCTCTTTTCTCTTTACTCCTCTTTCTCTCGCCCCATTTCCGTGCTTCAGGAGGGACTTTTTAAGGTGGAGCACATTCTTTACTCACGCAAAGCATATTAACTGTTGCCCATCGTATGCTCACTTGTTCACTCCTCAGTGTGAATTATGCTGCTGCTTAATGTCTTAACGGGATGGAGCTAAGAACACCGTAGAGCTGCATTCTATATGGACAGGGTATCAGTGTGTGTCTGTATTCATGTAAATAGATTAATTGACATGTAGACTACTTTTATAATCAATTGCTAATTACATATAATTATTATATAAAGATCGTGAAACAATTGTGTTTTTTAATTTGTCTATTTTTTGGGATGAATAAAGGTATAGATATAGATTAACAAGATGCTTTATGAAGATATTCTATCTACTTCCACATTTCCATATTGAATTAATGTATTGTAGTTTTAAAGTCAGGACTTGGAAACGTGCAGCTGGCCACAAACATTAAACAGTCTCCTTGATTGTTTCGACCCGTTCCTCTTAATTTCAGTTTGATTTTTGTTGAAAAACGGAGGGTCTTGGCCAAATTGCTATACTGCTTTGTAATGCACGTTGTTAAATTAAACTAACCACCACAGTATTTCTCTTACAGTACATGAGGTAGTCTTTATTTGAAATGCTTTCAAATTGAACTGGAGGATTTAATGACTCTTGGCCTTTGTTCTGTTGCAGTTTGGTTTCATTTTCTCAACTGAACAAATTGTAAAAGGATATTACATATTCACTAATGATTTCCAATGGTGATTACAGCTTTTAATGCTATATTTTTTCCCCGCAAAAAAACAAAACCAAAAGCCCCAAATAAGCATCTGATCAGCCCTTATTTAGAAATTATAAAGTAATATTGCAGCCTCATGTTAAATGAGGCTGGAATGTTTTAAACAAGAATAATTGACTAACAACAATATCTTAACGCTCAAACTGCACAGAAATAAACAATGTGGAGATAAGTGAGAAATGTGGAGAGCGAGCAGGAATGAGAGTGAGAGAGTGATATAGTGCAAGGATGCGGCTTTGTCAGAAGGAAACTATAAATGAGTGAATATCTGTCTGAGCTGTGAGAACACTGAAACACCATCCTCTGTCACTCTGCTGTGGTTCCAGTAGGGATATCAGAGGCTTGTTCTCATATGAACGGCAGATGTGCGGGTGTGTGTGTGTGTGGGGGGGAGGGGTGTGTGGGTGTGTGTAGAGGGGTAACCGGGGCTCCAGAGATTTTAAGATATAGTCTGCAAACAATTAGGAGCTGGTAGTGCTTCTCCTGTGGCTGTCTAATTAACACAGCAACCAGGCCGTAATCGAGGGGATATTTTGTTTGGTGCCATTTTTAAGTAATAGAAACAGTGGGAACCAATCTCTCAGATGAATGACTCAGTGACCGTCAGAGCGACATGCTCTCGTTAAATGTGGGAAATGTTTTAGACTGACAGCAAAATAATAGTTTTAATAGACAGTTATTGTTCAGAGACACAAAATAATTTACTTCTTGTTATAGAAGAACCTTTGTATGTAACCGACGTCACTAAATCCAACAGGTTTTTAGCTAATATTTTACCTGGTAAATTGACACAGTTTCATCTGACAACAGTAACATCTGAGGATTTTATGGTTAAGAACGGAAAAAACGACAGATATTTCAACTCCCCAGCTCTGGAATTTGATTCAGTAATATTTTAGTAACTATTCAGATGCCCTACATACTAGGCTACCTGCATTGATCCGTTTTAATGAACTCTGCAAGCTGTTGGCAACTGAATATTCTATCGCTACATGAACCCTGATTTTACAAAAGAAATCTGTAATCTCATAATTTATTGTTTTAATTCCTTAGCACCAGAAATCTCTCTAAACGTAAAAGTCAAGTAAGGCCTTTTCCTTCAAGTACGGGCTGTTGGATTGAGGTAACCATGGAAACAAATGGCTCCTTCATTAGGAGCGGTCTTTAGTGTACTGCACTCACCTCACCACACAGGCCAACAGTAACTCCTATAAGTTATGCAGGAGACAGTCCAGTGCTTTTTCTCTCTCTTTGTTTTATGGTACTGCTCTTTTCCAGTAAAGACTGGTCCGATGGTGCCTTCCTTCCCTCTACACTCCCAGAGAGCTAGAAAAACCGTGTTAATGCCTGTGGTGAGAAGCTCAATATGGGTGTGTTCCATCAAGACAACATAAAGCACAGTGCTGAGGCCCAAAGCAGTAAGGAACCTATCGTTCACCGATACAGTTTGGACCCATTCCTTCTTTATCTCATTTAGTCGGACTGTTTGGGTTTTCAGCGGCTGCGGCAGAAGGCTCAAACACCAAAACAAAGTCACACTTTTTGAAGTGTTGCTGTCCCTGCTGTTTTAGAAACAAGCGTATACACACAAACACACACAGACACACGCACGAACACATAGACACACAAACTCCATCACCCTCCTTCTGTTGCCATACAGACGAGGCCACACATTCTCAACAACATGGAGTGAGGTGACTCCCGGAGATGCCGATATCATTCTCTCTCTGACGCCTCAAGCCACAGACAGAGGAGAAAGAGAGAGGGGGAGTGGGGGAGAGGGGTGGGGAGGAGAGTCCTTACCTCTTAGCAGAGTCGGGCCGTAGTTGCCAAAGGAGTCGAAGATGCTGTTGGAAGCCATGTTCTCGTGGCTGAAGGGGTCCCAGAGACGCTGCAAAGCCCTCTCTACAGTCGGTAACGACCAACCTTGGAGAGAAACGGGGGTTGAAAGAGAGAATGAAAGAGCTAAAGAGGGGAGAGCGAGAGAGGACAGATCCTGGAACTCAGAGCCTGTTTGCAACCAAGAATTTGGGGTTTGCGACTACCGCAGGAATCCCTAGCCACAAGCCTGCAAAGAGACCAGCATATGTCTGCAGCACCAAGGGTATGAGACATTAAGAGAGAGGAGAGAATGATAGGGTGAGAGGGAGTCAAAGAGGGATTGAGAGAGAATGGTAGGCTGGTGGAGTGAGGGAGAGGCAAGACTAATTCTAGTGGTACCATCCCTCTCCAGGACCCTGGCCTTCCAGTGGACTCACCGTTGCTGAACCGGGTCTGGGTGCCTCGTTTGCGGCCTAGGGTACGGTGGCAGGGAGCTGTGGTGTCCTGATGGTCTGGTCTGTCAGCGGGGAGGGGCTCTGAGGTTAGCCAGGTTTTCTCTCTCTTTCAGGAGACGTGGTGTCCCACGCTGATGGCCTGACTGGAGCGACAGTGTTAGCTAGCACCGGCTAAAGCCACAGCTCTCTCTGCATCCTCGCCATCCTCCAGCTCGCCTCCGTGAGTGGAGGAGCTCACGTCACATGTCGTGTGAGGTCACAGGGCCTCTCCTCCCCTTCCCTCTCTTCTTTTCACTCTTACCCTGTGTAGCTTTTTTCTCTTCTTTGGTTTTACTTTCCGCAGCTCTCTCTTTCCCTCTTGCTTTTGATTGGTCGGCCAGGTTTTGGAAATGTTCTATTTTCTTTTAAGTTCAAACCAGGCTGTGACCTACACTGCTCAGAGTGTGAGAGGCTTTCGGAGGGCGCCGAAACCCAATGTGAACAACCAGAAAGTATTAAACACTCATTAAAGGAAAGAAACAAGAGAAAGGAGTGAGACAGAGAGAGAAAGAGCGGGGCAAACAGCAAAATAGAGAGGCAGTGAGAGAGTAGTGTGAGAAGTAGACTTGGTTTTGCCGCACGGAGAGAGGAAAGGAACCGATCCGAGCAGAGAGCGTTCTGTCTTTGAGCGCTGTCAGAGAGAGACTGTGTGTGTTTGTGTATGTATCTCTGACTCACTGCACATCTGTGTTTGTAAGAACTGGTGGTTTTGGGCCTGCAAAACCAACCCTCCACCCTCACTTACCACTTGATAGTATCGTAATCTTAGCCTCATTAGAAGCAACAGTGCCAGCACCTTGGTTCAGCATTGCACTGATGTCCTCTCTCATTCTAAGTAGCTCACTCACTGTCCCTTTCACTATGCTTCGCCCAAAGTATGTTCTTTTCTACTTTATCCACCACCATAAAATGATTTAAAGATATTTATTTCCCATCTGTAATACAGGACAAAGCAAAACACAGGGTTGATTAAATATTTAGGAAATACATAAATACAGATCCCCTACTAGACAACGTAATGAAAACCACTGTGTTGTGAACGCAACCTGACGGTCAGTTTCCCTACTGAAGCAAGTGTATTTGCAAGTGTTTGTCAGTTTGTCAGATGTTTCTCCCTTATAGTTCTAAACCGGATTAAACCTGATTGTGGTTTTGACACTTTCAGAAAATGTACAGTCCAGTCAGCACCCTAGAAAAAGAAGCCTGTAGAGCCCTAGAAATATGTCAATTTATCATTTTTAACCTACAGTTGAGAAATACAGGATGCCAACGAGGGAGACACACATACACACACAGACAGGCAGGTCCAATGTATGTATGAGTTGCAGTATAGGTGGGTGTTGCCATGGTCAGCCAAGCTGACTTCCCCTCTCTCCACACTCTTTCTGTTTCTCTGACAGTCACGCTAACCATGTCTGGCCTTGGGACAACCCACATCCACTGTCTGGACTGTCATGTGTCCTATGGCTATGCTAGCAACCCGTGTCTGTGTGTGTGTTTGTGTGAGCATGTGCAAGCGTGAGTGTGGGTGCAACACATGGGTGTTGTGAATTCATCTTATTAGGGGATATTGTTGTGTTTCAGTTCATTATTTGCTCTATGTGTTCTATACAGTATGACCTATCTACATGTTTGCATGTGTAATGTATGACTTATCTACATGTTTGTATGTGTGTAGTGTATGACCTATCTACATGTTTGTGTGTGTGTAGTGTATGACCTATCTACATGTTTGTATGTGTAGTGTATGACCTATCTACATGTTTAAACAAGTGTAGTTTATGAGTTGTGACCCATACATACTCATATGCTAATTGTTGGACAAGGTTGTGTGCTCCAGTCTCTGATGTGTGTGTGAGTGTGTACCTCAGAGCCACACTGCCCTGTAAATGAGTAGTTGCTGCTGGTTAGGCGGCAACGTAGGGATGGGAAAATGACACGGCGTCGGAGAGTGTGGCCGAAGGCTGAGGTCACAGGCGGTCCCTGGGCTTTTATCAGTCCGTCTCCTCGGCCACTACAGGCCTCCGACATAACCTCACACAACACACACACACACAGCCTGGCTTCCCTTTCTCACACCTCTGCAGGCCGCACTGTACCAGGCCACCGGGAGATTACAGCTCTCGGGTGAAACTGTTCTGTGCTGTAGGGCGCCTGGAGTGACTGGATCCCACTTCAGTGTGACAGAGATTGACATGCTTCCCGGATCTCAGTGACCATGGGAAGTGATCAAAATGAAAACGAAACAGTAATCAAAAAGACACGTCCATAACAACCAATTAAGTTTTTCATTTGCGGAAGGAACGGCATTCTGAAGTTGGGACAGAGGATGTTGGTGTGGTTGAGTCCATTTGTGATGCAACATGGACACTCCGAAATCATTAGTGTGTGCTTTTTTCCAGATCCATACGATATTAGTAGCAATTAGAATGAACGTCATTTAGCAGATAATTTTATCCAAAACAACTTACCGTCATGCATGTATTTTAAGTACGGGCGGCTCCGTTTGGCTTGAGCTGAAGCAAAATAATCTGCAGACTGAACCAGGCAGGACCACACTAATATTAAAACCATGCCAATACACCGCGCATCAAACACGGATCAAAGAAGTTACACTTCACCTAAAGTCTTCAGGTATAACACTTTACAGCACATTATAAGCACGTGTGACCTTTAATAATATTTTCCTTTTGGCTGAAACGAGCAAGCCATTAGTAGCAACATCACAAGCAGTCAGGAGCAGAGGACGGGAGAAAATGTGCTTAAAAGCAAAAAGCGCTTTTGAAACCGTTAGTGCAGTAACCGCCGTCCAATAACGTCCGTGCAAAATTCCACGAACGTCACATCGCTGGGATTTAATCTGAGCTGTACACACAGCCGTGTACACACAGCGGTGCCCCTACTTTAGCGCCGAGCTCCTGGAGTGGGGAGGGGGCTCCTGTGATGTCCTGGCCGGCTTCATCTGCACTCGTTTATGGTGGGGGAGAATGGGGCGGTGGGGAGAACAGGAGTAATAGGATTATTGGTCTCACAGTGGGGGCTTTTGGCGGCGAGGTCTGTGGCGGTGTGTCTGCCTAACACAGAAGTGTGAGCGCAATCAATTCTGTGTTATGTATGATGGAAAATGTTTACGCTATAGTTTCATAGGATTAACGGAGTATGTGGTTTATATACGCTGTTTTTGTGTGCTTGTTGTTGCGCGTGGCATGCCGATGACATTATTTATTCACATTAAATGTATTCCATTTCATTATATTGGAATATTTCCCAAATATAAAAACACTTCAGACAGTCATCAATTTCCTTTTTGGGTTGTTGCTGTGTGTGAAGAAGTTGCATCTGGATTTTCCACTAGAGAACAACAAAAAAAGCATAAGAAAAGATGGTGTATACCTCTTTCTCTTGTGTAGTTATCCATGTGACCTTTATCCTTCTTGAGCAATATGGGGAATTGGTTCTGTCCGTACAGCACTGTTAGTTAAAATTTAACTGAGTGGATTCAAGGCCGTCTCTTTGTCCTCTCTCCTCTTGCTGTATTTTCTCTTTGTCTAGGTAAACATCTGCTTTATGTTTTGAAATGTATCTTGGTTGCACTGCCCATGACCATGAGGGAAATAGTCAGAAGATCATTGTGGCCTTTTGGATTCTTTTTTCTGCTGCCCATGCCTTGTTTATCAAGCCCCTGTATTTAAGCTTAATATAACTCCTGTTTTGCTGAGAAAACTGTGGTGGTTTAATCACTGTCAGTGGTCCTACGCCTTTCGGGTGTGGCTCGGGAGGCAAAAAGGACTGAGTGCGGTCGTGCGTCCAGCTGCAAAGGGTCTTATTTTGTGGTCTAAAAATTGCAGGCTTCCCCATATGTTCCCCATAAACGTGGAATGCAGCGTGGGACTTGAGGAGGCTTTTATAATGAAGTGGCCGTCATTGCATCAAACGCAGGCAGGCAAGCAAGGATACGGGCCGCACTTTAGCCCACTGGTCCAGGAATTAGACTGTATTTGGGGCATAGACTGACTTAGTGTTACTGTACTACTCACAAACACCCTGTATGCGCCTACACACCCTGACCAAATGTAATTATGAAAAATGTACGAGTGGATACCAGTGTCAGAAGGTACAATCCAAGTTAACACTTTTGCATCCTGATTATGACACTCATTCCAAAACCTCTGTTGAACTTTGGTCTAAAACCCTTGTCATGGCGGGCATGCTACCAAGCATAAATTAACAAGATAGTGCGAAAATCCCTGGCAAGTCGCATCTAAAACAACCTCGTTGAAAACAGAGACCGACCGTTGAGCCTCTCCGTTTCCTGAACTCACCCTGGGCCTTGTGAATCGTTGTTACTGAAGAAGTTTGAAGTTCCAGTGTGAGCAGAAGCCTCAGGCCTGCGGGCCTTGTGTTGTTGAAAGGAGGCACTCCCAGACGCAGGGCAGCGGTTGAGTATACAGTATCATGGTTGGAAGCGATCACTCGGCCCATTATTTATTTATTGGCACTAGCAGACATGGAGACTGTGGTGAGCACACCGAGACCAGAGCAGGCCGTCGTGTCGCCACACTCTACACATCTCAGTGGAGCTCTGGCCTGCGGCGGCTAGGCCGACACAACGGAGCAGGCAGGCAGGAGCGGAACTCTGGGAGCCCGCTGTCAGAGGGACCCAGTGTAGGGATTGTAGGAGCTCTTGAAACACACGGCGGGCATAGGTTTGTAGCTGACATGGTCTTTAATAATAACACAGCTCTAACGCCTTTCATGTTGGATAAAGGTGCAGCAATCCAATCCTGATTTGTAACATCCTTGTTTACGACAGGCATAGGTTTACACCAAGAAAGGACAGTAACTGCAATGGGGTTTACTAACACCGAGTTTTGATTTGTTGTGATGTGTTTTTCTTTGTCGTCCCTGTTCTGTAAAGCCGACAGATTTACCAGCTCTTTACTATTTTCTGGTTCTGTGGTGCATACAGCCCCACTCCCCCCAACTTCATGCAAACTCTTCCTGTTTTTCAGATACAGTGTACCAACCCAGACACCAAACTCTGCTTCTCACGAGTGACATTTAGTCTATGCTTATACTTTCTATAAAGCTGGTGTCTATATGTAATGAAGTTTATGTTGTGCAAAATCAACTGTATATTTTTATACAGATTTCCATACTTTGACTTTTCAGTGTCATGGTAAATGGAGGGATGTCGTACCGTGTTTGACGTTGGCGATGCTGTAGCTGTGCCTTGGTGAGAAAATGGCAACTTATTTTAGCGACGGTGGCAACATTGATGGTGCGCTGTCGGTTAAGCTCCTTTCTGTGGGGTTTCCATCATCTCACAGTCGATAAGCACCAGAGCCTCTCAAAAACCACCAGCATCCCCAAGACCTCAAACACCCCAAGCACCCAGCACACGTTCCAAAACCAGGCCTGACCCAGACCAGATCAGACCTAACCCAGACCAGACTACGGTCTACCATCAACCCAGCAGCTTCACACCAACCTCATAGAATTGCCAGGAAACTCAGAGGAAACATTGCCATAACTTTGCATGCATGCATCATCGATTTGTGTTTCTATCTATCAAGCTCCATTTCACTCTTGTATACTGTATGTATGTTTGCATGGTCATTTTGGCCACCATTTTTTATTATCTTTGTGTTTGTCAGTGCGTGTGGGTGTGTGTGTGGGTGTGTGTCTCTCACTGTTTGTGTGACTGTATGTGTTTGTGTGTGTTGGTTTTCTGTGGTTCAGACAGAGGTTTGGATGCGATAGACAGGTCTGCACGCATGCTAGTCTGTCTGTGGAGCAGGATGTTGCTGTGTGCTAACTACTCAATTAGAGCACAACCAGATGCATGTAGGTTTCTTTTTATGTGCATTTGAGTGTGTGTGTTGTCGTGTATAACTGTAATTGTCATTCGTTCGGAATGTGTACAATCTTTTTTTGTGGAGTTGTTTATGGATTTGTCCTTCTCACCTTATGTCGCTGGAAACAAATGTATATCAAATTTGGTTTCCTTTTTTCACCCTTTTCCCAAACAAGTAAAACTTTGTTTTAATATGAATTAGATTTCTTAAGCCTTTTATTGCATTCATAGAATTTGCAATAAACTGCCATTCTATGTAGACAAACATTATTTAAAGTTACTAGAATTCAGAAGCTGAGAGTCATAGTTGATGAAAGTTATACAACATAAAAAATGTAACATTATAAGCGTTTAGAAGCTGAAGTTAGTTAGCATTAGCATTCATATAGAGAATAGAGAATGTTATTCAGCTTTGAGGCAGATTCGTCGCCTATATTAGTGTTACCTTGTTTTACAAATATATTCAGTATTGCTTTTCAATAAGACTCACGATGGGAGGTAGAAAAACATTTTTTTTTTGTCATTTTAGTCTATCATTTTTGTCATTGCCCTTTTCCCATTTTAAAGAATGATTATTTAGGCAACCTATTACTTCGATCTTGACCACAATCTGACAATATTGTCCAAATACACAGTTATTAAAAATGAAAATAATTAATGTTTTGTGCCAAAAAAAACCCTATAAAATACTACAAAAAATCTAAATTCTGTGCATGCAATTTATTTTGGACAAATGTAATTGCCTATTTTATTTCATGTTTGATATCAAAACTTGGTCAAAAGGGGCGTTACCTCACACGGTAAATTGATAAACAATGTTACACCAATAACTCACCCTGTGAGGCCATTAAACGGCTCATCAACCCAACTTTGGGCTCACTACGGCCTCCCTTTCCATTACTAGTTGACGTGTGGATTATACAACATGCGCAAAAAACAATCAGTTGGTTGGCAGTTTGTCATTTTCTCAGTAGCGATCAGATAGTGGCTCAGACTTAAGCAGGACCGATTAGAAGACAGGCGGGTGGCAGAACACCAAACGGGTGTGAGAGGACCATCACACCAACCTCTTTAAAGATTTTAAGAGTGATAACGTCAGGAAACTGTTACAGGGCTGTCGCATGGAGCTACAGTGGTGTGTGTATGTGTGTAAGAGAAAACCTGTTTTTTCTCCCTGTTTCATGTGGGGGCAGTTGGCTTTTGTCAGTTTCTCTTTTATTACGGGGAGTCCTCCTTTCTGTTGAAACCTCAAACACTGTTATCATTCTGGTGCATCATATTCAAAGGTATGAGTTTTGACACTTTACACATGAGCTCTTCATACAGAAACAAAGCATCCAATTTACAGTGGTCTTTCTAATTATAAAATGGAATAGTCAAATTTAAACTATAGACTATAAAGTCTACTAAAAGACAAAGCATTACGTGTGTAAATGTACACCATTCAGGTCCATGAAGAAAGCTAGGTCCATAAAGATAGGCTCCGTATCTAAGACTAGTTTAATCACTCTCATTTCAGAACACAATAAGGCTGTCTATATGTCCCTCTGATGCAAGGACACTGATGTTTTCCTTACTATTAAAACCAGGCCGTCCTTGCCTGAGCCTCAACCACCCAGATCCTCCCTGCACGGCACATGGTTTGATTTGGAGAGGCAACAAAATGCACAATACATGTACTCTTATGTAGAAACAGTTTCAGTGTGTATTCAACATATCCTTCCCCCCCGTGAATATTCTAGATTCAGAAGAACCATATGTTTCTTTTCTTCCTTCCGTTGCCCTCTCAAAAGAAGAACTCTAAAGAATCGTGACGTTCAGAAGAAATATTTATGTATTTATATTTTTAATAAATGTTTTGTTTCTCAGAAAGTCGTGAGTCATGGTGTGACCACAGTGGTCACCACAGAAGCAACATGTAAAGGTTGGTGGTCTCTCTGCCTTGGGTATTTATTCACCAGTACATGCTGGGTTCTTCAGTAGTGTGTGGGCAGGACCCACTTTCAGAACAGCTGCCCTGTGTCAGAGCTGTGGTACCCTACTCATCCCTGTACTCTGAGCGGTTTTAATGACCTACAATTGGGAGATGGACTTCAGGTGTGTGTGTGTGTGTGTGTGTGTGTGTGTGTGTGTGTATTTGTGTGTAATAGTGGGTAGGTGTGTGTGTGTGCGTGAGTCCACATGCATGTGTGTGTTTGAGTGCACATGCCTTAAGGTCAGAGGACGTGAACTTATGTAAGAGGCGGTGCTATAATAGCACACATCATTTATTCTCTGTATGTCGTTCTCACTTTCTCTCTCAGCCCATTCTTTCTCTCGCTCGTTCTCTCTCACACCGTCTTTAGCTCCCTCTTCCTCTCTTTCATTTGTCTCTCTGTTTGACGTATAGGAGCACTGTCCATTAGGGTGTTTTATGAGCTGATGGTGACACAGGGCCGTCTTTGGTCCCAAACAGCTCCCCAGGCTCCCTTATATAATACCCCGTATGGTCATTTCTCTCAGAGTCTAACTACCTCTGCCTCTTTCTTTCTGTTTCTCTCTCTTTCTCTGAGGTTCTTTCACCCAGGGTTAAGCTATAGTTCGAATCAGAATTTGATTCTTTGTAACATTTCTTTTTTTGGTCTGGTTGATTTTACTTTGCCAAATGTCAAACAAAGTAAAAATGTCCAAACTAAACCACGTGTTCATGCCAAACATTTTGTTTGCTGGGGAAAAAGTCAAATCCATCCATGATAATCAAAAAAACGTAACTTGTATGTTTCAAATGTCTTATTGTTACTTTCGCTTTGCCTATGAAGAGCATGTGGGAGGAAGCCCTGTTGTAGCCATTCTGTGTTGACGTGACTAGTTGATATTCAGGTGTCTAACTCTCTGATCCCCGCCCCATTCGACGTATGAGTGGATAGCTGTGCTGCTACTCACAGAACATATCAGCTGATGTTGATAATGGATGCATTACATCAAATGCTTTCAGACAACAACCAACAATATTTCTCTCATCTGCTTGTTATCCTCAGTTTGATCTTGACTCAGATCTCACGGGCATCAAAGCAGCCCACCGTACCAAACGAGTTGGGCTGAAACATTGTTTTTGTGCCGACCACGGCTTGTTGTTTTACGGGCTCCTGGGTGTGGATAGGGTGTCCTCGTCAGGCCAAATGAAAATGAATTCATTTGTGTGGAAACGCCTTAGACTTTGGAGAAAATGATCAAAATCATTGTGGTTTGAAAACCACTAATGTTTCTTTATCTGGTTTTGTTGGTCATCTAATTTAATTCCATAAATTAAGATTACATAATGTGGATCTTGCCGTTCTATCTATTTGATGGCCTTTGATGAAGTCGAATTGGGCAACTTACTTGCGGTCTTGCAGATTGTCATGTCAGAGGCGAATCCAACTCTAACATGAAGGCCCTAGTGTAAGGATACGCACTACACTATCTTCATTTCCAATATCTCTGTCTTTATCTCCCACTGTGTTGATCTGCTGCAACTGAGCACTGTCAGCCTTGATACATCGTGTAAAGATAGGTTTGCTCTTCCCCATGCTTGTGTCTCCCTCCATGTGTGTTTGTGTGAACGTGTCGTTCCGAATCCCCGGACAGAAACGACCACTCGGCTCTGGCGGTTCCAGACGGTGCGGCTGATGTATGGGCTTCAGCTGGCTTTTATTCTGCATGGGGGACAGAGCTGCCTTTGTGGCCCTGGGGAAGGCTGAGAGGCAGTAGGCAGACGGAGGCAGGGCCCGCTCCTAATGAAGGCCACTCAGGGCAGCTTTTCACTTGGCCTCTAATGCAGTCCAGACCCCCTGGACCGATAGGGTGCTCGGAGTTATACAGGACATGTATATACGGTGTTGGCACGGTGCGGTGAAACCACCCTCATCCAATCCGCCTCACTCTCTCCTGCTTTTTTCTGCAAAGAGACATGTACACCTCCCTTGGTGTCAAAGAGCGCCTTGAGACGGCCCCTAATGGGTTTCCTCCTCAGACGACTGTTTGAAGTGGAGGGGCTCTCTGGGCGTCAGGGGGCCTCTGGGAGACGGCCGCTGCTGGACTGAGTACGATCTGTCTGTCAGAAAGGGTCTGACGGGGGACTGGGGGAAGGGGTTAGCAACGACATAGGAGCACAGTGTAACGGGGGAGGGGGGTGACAGGCTGCCATTGACCTTGAGACAGACAGTACTGTTGAGAGGGAGAGGTCCCTTGTGTTTCAGAGTTGCTAAATGCAACTGCTGAACAGGAAGGGAGAGAGTTACAGAGCATTTAGTGTTAGTGTGGTTTTAACACCTCTGTATGTCTTTAACATTGTAGTGGGATGGTTGTACAGTACAATGCAGCACATAAGAAACCAGGAAATTCACACCTTAAAATCTTTATGTGGCAAACTGCCGCAATATTATCTTTTTGAATAGATGGTGGCAAAGAGAACGGATGCATTCCTTTTCAGAAATGATGGTAAATGCTGTCATGCATTGGTTTAAGGGGTGATATGGTTTTAAAAGTATATTTGACAACAGAAAACCAAGATCTAAATATGAACGGGGCATGTCTAGGTCTGCCTCAATATCTGTTCTTATGTCCACACTACCAAAGCACCACACCTCCTCTGAATCTCTGTCCACATCTAAGTACCCACATTTTCTTCTTTGTCTTCTAGTTTCAGATTTTTATTGTTCACCTACACATCACAGCAGGTGTGTTTTGGCTCTGTATTACAGAGTTTGGGATTTGAAATGATACAGTGACTATGGGTTCAAATTTGGAATCTTAATATACATTCCAATTAATATTTCGGATTAATCACAAGAACATGTCACAAGAACAATAGCCATTAAGACAGTTGTCTTTACAATTGTTTGTTATTAGTACATGTTTTTGTTTATGTTTTTAAAGTATGGATAAGTCTATGATATTGATTCCAGACATTGCATTTGTATTTGGAGCCTCTTGCCAATGTCTGACAACATGAAGACAGGGAAAAGGAATGTGAATGTAATTTAAGCTGACAAACATTAGGCAAATCAATCAATAAAAAGTAAATCATAGATGTAGCAAAAGAAACTGTTAAGTAAATTAAGATGAGGACAGAAAGCACTGGTGAGCACAGCAATGATAGACCAAGGAATACCACTATATACACATGTATATGCATGTAGATGACTGAAGAATACTAAAATGGTGAAGAAACATCCCTAACAGCAGTCCAACAGATCAGAAACACTGCTAAGAAAGTATGCATAATGCATCAGAGTACATCAGCAAAGGTTTAGAGGAAAAACTACAAGATGCAAACAACTAGTAAGCCTTAAAAACAGAACGGCAAGGTTACAGATTTGGGACAGTCTTACAGTCAAACGCGACAAAAATCAACCTGCTGAATGATTTAAAGATTGAAGCGTGTGAAGCAAAAAGGAACTGCCATGGATACAAAGTATACTACTTCATCTGTGAAACTTTGTGGTTGTGTTATGGCTTGGGCATATATAGCTGCCACTGGAATTGGCTCACATTCTGATGTGTACAGGAACAACTTTGCGTACAACCAAATAACTCTAACTAAATGGATGGCCTCAAACATATTGCTATAGCTACTACGTACCTTTTTAGGGACAAAAAGGGGAGTTATTGACTGGGCAAATCAATCACTTAAACTGAATTCAACTGAGCGATCTGCAGATAAGACTAAAGGCAAAGTGGCTGCAAATAACAAAGAGGAACTGAATCAGCACCGTGGAAGGGACCCAGCATCTGGTCATGTCTCTGGGTTACAGATGCAATCATTACATTCAAAGGATATGTGACCAGAAGAAAACATGACTACGTCCTTCGATGTGATGTTAACACGTCCAATATCTTTGCCACCCTAAAATTGGGGTTAAAAAACCTGCTATAATTTCTGAATAAGTCATGAATGGTTTCCTTAAGGGTTAGGTGTTGGGGCTATGTTAAGATTAGACATTATATTAGGGTTACTGAGGTTGGGGTATACTTAGAGTTTAGTTAAAGGTTTAGGGATAGGTAATGTGGAACATGGATTTCCGGGTTACTTTTGCCAGACCGCGTAAGCGGAGCCGGCCTAGAAGAGCGAATGTCTCTTTCTGACTGAGTGGGTGAGTGGGTGAGTGAGTGACTGACCAACTACCCCTTGTTAAATAGCATGGTGGTTTGAGATGTGGGCTACCAAACAACAAGTCCTGTGTATGACTCTCGTCACAGTCAAAACACGGTATGCCTAAGGATTTGTTCAGGCCAGACAAAAGCTTCAGTAGCTATGTAATAGACAGCCTAAAATAAAACAGTTCTTGTGGGTATTAGGATTTGTTCAGGATAGACAAACACTTTTCTGACTACACGATTCTCTCATTTTTTCCCTTGACGAAAAAGTTGTCGTCACCTATATTTAATAGACACTGTCATTCACAAATGGTTAATAAGTTGTAAAAATGGACAGGGGCAAAAGAGGATTTGTTCTGATTAGACCAAATCTTTGCATGCTATAACCTTATGTAGCTATGTTATAGGAAAACTAAAATGAAACTGTTTACTGTTATATTGCGACTATTTCTGGTGGATTTTGGAATTATGTCTTAGGATTTGTTCAAAACCTTTGCTGACTACAGGATTCTCTCATCATTTCACTTGATGAAAAATTCTGTTATCGTCACCAAAATTGATACAGTAGTTATTGTGTCAATGTCCTTCATGAATGTCTGATAAGCTGTTAAAATGGCAAGTGGCAAAAGCCATACAATCCATCGATACTATTTGTGGTGGAGGTAAACTTAATAAGAAACGTTACTCAGTTTAACACAATGGTTAATTGTGTCCAACAAAATATTCAAACTGGGCGTAATGTAAAAAATGCTCTGTGGCGTAGTGGTTGAAGACACAGCCTTTCACGTGGATGACCTGGGTTCAATTCTTGAGAGGGCCTAATGTCCCTGCAGTAATATAAAATACATTATACTATTGCGGGGCCGTGTGTGATCCAAAGATAATAAAAAACTGTTTGAATCGCTCTCTATGGTGTTTCTGGCACAGCCACAGTTGATTAACGGCATTGTCACATAACGTAGGTGCACACTTTGTCCTGGTTGGTTAGGATGTGGTACAGCGCAGCACCATCAACCGTGACTCTGCTTGGCAGCACGAAGTCTGGGTACAGGGTGGGGTTATGAAGGAGGTGATGTCGCCCTTCACCAGGCTTCACCATAATCAATGATGTCGCCACTGCTGGGTGTTACCCAGTGCTTGGTAATGGCGGTTGACACGGACTGCTTCGCATGGTAATCCAGACAAAGAATAAGCCCAGGGGAAATGCAGATGGTGAGATGCAGGTTGGTCCAATGGTTGAAGCCACTGCTTCTGGGGCACCAATCCCTCTCCTTTCCTGTTTCAACAACTCTCTTAAATCAACTTTATTTCTACTAAAGCTTAACATGCCTGAAAATATGCGTTTAAAACAAATCTATTTATTTGGTCTGGAAAAAAATTATCCGTTATCAGAGACCACTGCAAAAATATCAGTTTCTCTGGTTTTAATATTCATAGTTTTGTGTTTGAGTAAAATGATTTTTTTTGTTTTATTCTATAAACTACCGACAACAGTACGCCCAAATACCAAATAAAAATACTGTCATTTAGAGTATTTATGTGTAGAAAGTAAAAACTGGTCAAATAACCCCAAAAATATCCATTGTTTTCAGACCTCAAATAATGCAAAGAAAACAAATTCCAATTCATTTTTCAACAACCTAATACTGAAGAGTTCGGAAATCCATATTTGGTGGAATAACCCAGATTTTTTATCACAGCTTTCAGACACTGTGGCTTGTAGGCCTCTCCAAGTCTACATCTAACCATTAGATGACTAGGTGTTGGGCAAAGCAAAACATTTGACTCGTCAGGGAAGATTACCTTACTCCATTCCTCTACGGTCCAATCCTTATGGTCTTTTGCAAACTACAGCTTGGCTTTTCATTACATCTCATTGATGAAGAGCATTTTTCTAGCTTTGCAAGACTTCAGCCCTGACCCCAGGAGCCTGTTTCAAACCATCCTCGCCCTGCACTTCACCCCAGCTGCTGTTTGTCATTCTTTTTGGAGGTCACATGATGTCATCCTACAGTTGTTGAGTGACATTAGAATGAGTAATCTCGGTGAATGGACAGTCGTTTTTGCCCTCTGCCAGTCTGTAGCTTTGTTGTCCCCATGTCTGTTGCTTGACCTTGTTCTTAAGAACCACCGTCTTTTACATTTTAAGGATGGAAGCAACCTGACGCTCACTGCACCTCTCTGCCAGTAAAGCCAGAATTTAACCCTTCTTTTCCTCACTCAGAGCTTTTCTTTTCATTTTACTTTTGTTATGCTGAATTGTAATTTTTTTATTCAAATTTATTTTGAGGTACTATTTGCTCTGTTTTTGCCATCTAGCTGGTCTTATTACAAAATGATAATGATGACCACATTAGTGTTTTTTATACCACTGCTGTGGTATATATGAATTAGATTTGGTTCAGGTAATCACCCTAATTACTACCTCATTAAGTAAATTGAGTTGTGCTTGCGTCGGAATTTAACAGACACTGGATTGGAATGGCTGCCATACATGTAGAGATGCTGATTTAAGAAAAATTAGGAGTGGTATTTCAGAGCTGTATATTTTAGTTAACATGTTTTTGGGTAAAAGTTTAGGTTAACCATTGGGGGTTAAGGTTAGAATCAGAGTGAGGGTACAGTATTCATTTTAAGTTTAGTGATAAGTTGAGGTTTTCTGGGGTTATGGGTAGAGTTAGAACATTACCCGATGATGTTCCAGAGCCAAAATAACAAGTTTTTGCAGGGTGTTAAATGGAAACTGAAATGGTAATGAGTAACACATATAATGTATACATATTCAGGCAACAGAGCATGCATGATAGTGTGATTCACAACACCCTCTAACACCATTCTCTAACATTAAACATCACGTTTGAGGTAGTTTCCCACGCTCATTGCCTAAAATACGCCTACAGGCCAATGAGTTCCACCGAAGCATGAAGTGACACACACACACACACACACACACACACACACACACACACACACACACAC
>JACXGJ010002543.1:0-22079 GCA_016801105.1 Esox niger | reverse complement strand
TAGGGGTGGTCTTGCTTTACTGCACCGCTTCATCTCCAACCTTGACATGGAACATGGACCATCAAAGCGTAACTCAATATTACGGCAGAAGAATTTCATTAACCAAATCAGAATAAGGAATATAATTCATCGTCCAAGCTAAATTGAAATTACAAGCCTTGATCAATTGACAAGGAAATCCATTGCATCCATAAGTGAATTCAAAGAATTGTCTGACTAACGACAGCTCTCTCTCTCACCCCTCATTCGCTATGGTCCTTGAGTAGCACACCTGCCACTCTCCTTGTGCTTTTAGGGGAGGGGCACAGCATTATGTATCTCTGCCACACTCCCATTCCAGTCAGAATTAGAACGTTTGATAAATTGTCAAACCCAAACTCGGCATGAATGTCCCTTTTCAGTTCCAGCTAAAATGATGCAAGCACAAAATAAACATGCAGTACGAATACCCACCTAGAACAAACACACAGCAGATACACAGCAAACAGATAAAGCGGACATAAACAACTCATCTCCGGAATCTTTTTACATGAGTTGACAGCCCTCTAGGGTACTGTACAGCACACAGTGTAGTCTTTTCATTTTGTCCTTAGCTTTATCCCTACCTCTCCTCAACTCTACATGCCCAACTCTTATTGAGAGCATCGCACCCAGCTTCTTTAGTCTTTCCAAAACAGGGAACCTTATCACACCTGTGCGTCTTCACTTCATCTGACCAAACGGCGTGTTTGGGCGGTACGCCTGCCGGCGTCGCTACATTTTGACGTTAGTGTATGTTCCCACGTTTCAGGATAGAAATCAGCAAACATTACATTGGATTGGTTTGTTCATTTATAAATCTAGTCAGGAAAGACTTACACCTATCTCAATACGAGAGCTACGGAGCACGCGTCCCCACCACTCGAAGGGTTCGCCGTGTCAGCAGACTAGTTACAACAGGCAACAACTGGTGTACTGTCACACTGTATTTGTTCTACTATGTGGTCTATTGGACAAATGTAGGCCATTTCATCTGAGGTTTTCTGTTTTTGGTGTTGATGAATTCAGAGATGTTGATATGAGTACCCTGAGAATGCACACACCCATATACATATTATATATACAGTATGCATGCAGTATTTATACGGTGTGAGTATACTGTATACACACAACCACACACACACTCACACACATATACACACTGGGACCCATCAACAGAATCCAACCTCCTCCTTGACTTCCCAGGTAAATATTCTAAGAACAGATGGTTTACAGCAACTTCTTGGGGACAATTAGGGTTAAATGTCTTGCTCAGGGATAGAACAATGTTTTTTCATCCCTTTTGTCCCCCAGGCTACCCTGCCGCCCCATATTCCAAACTACTCATGTACCTTTCCTATTCCACGAAAGATGCTTGATGGATATATGACTGGACCAACATGTCTTGTATCAAAAGCCATGTAGCTACATAAAAGATTCTTTGAACCTTTCGATTTCCACTGACAAGCTGAATGACTCATGGTTTACATAACCGTTGAAAGACCAAACGGTCAACAGCAAGATGAGAGAGTTGACGAATCACTGCATCCCACGCTTGTGGTCTTTAGAGTGTGTCAGTTGTTAGCTGCATGTTTCCATTATGCTAATGAAAAAACCAGACCCTGCCCCAAACATTGAAGAAAACCCTCCAGTCTCAGTGACATTTCGGTAAAAGCTAATTATGAAGCAGCGAACACATCCAAAATGGCTGAGCTAGCAACAAGATTGTTCTAGAAACTGTAGCTTTCACGTCTGCTGTCAGTGTAGTTGTTCATTTTTCATTACACATGGATAGTACATTTAAAGACATTTTCAATGCATACAATTTGTATATTTATTTAAACAAAGTGACCATGGGAAGAATCATGCAGAATTTGTACATTTTGTGCATTATCGAGTTTTCACTTTCCATTTTCCGGCAGCAGACAGCACTCTTTTGACATGAATCATCAACTAAAACTTAACAGTGTACGTATCAGCATTAATAGAACTTCTGTTCAGACAGCGATATACTTAGGGGAGGGTGGAATACCACAGACATCCACAAACACAGAGGTTTTGTTTTTTTTGCTCCCGCCTTCCCCAATCTTGAAGGCAGAAGTGAGAAACGGTTTACAAGTGTGACCGATGCTTTCCTGTGAGCGCAGAACCCAGACGGCTGTCTGAAATGCTCTCACGCGAACGCTGTCCGGGAACCATGGCGACGGCAAGTCACAGACGTAGAAACGGAAGTGAGCAGACGACTGAGGAAGTCGTTGGTTTTTTGATGGCCATCGACATGGTTTCATGTGTGTATTGTCACCTCGCCTGGTCTTCAGGCGTGGGAAAGAGCACCGATGACACGGATGACCAGTCTGATTCTGCTTCTAAGGCGAGGAATCGTGCACTTCCTTAAAGACATCTCCTCAGCAAGAAGTGCATCATGATGTCAGTTGTTCAACGTTCAGCTGAAACTGTTGAAATCAAATCCGCTGTCAGATTCATGTGCCTCTGTGCGTCTCTGAAAGCCCCCCCCTCCCCAACTTACAGCGATCAACGCTTTCTGTTAGGACAAGAGGCAGGCATCACATATTTCTGTCTCCTCGGGGGCCATAAATACCACCACAATGTCAGCAGGGTCCCAAACAGCAACAAGCAAACCGCACAAGCGTGTGTTAATGTTGTCTGCTACCTTGGAAACGGTGGTCGTAGGTCTCACCTACATAACACCCATCATTCCACCCTTTACTCATATTCTCTCTCTTCTCAGAGGGAGGCATGCTCCAAATAGACATTTACAAGTTATTTAGCCAGAGAGGCTTTTGTGGAGTCTTACTGTAGTAGGAGCCAGGGCTTGTTGGATTCTAACAACAACCATAGAGATTTTACTGGCTGCGGCCCAGGCAGGCATCCCTCCCTCCTTCAGAGGTTTTAGTGGATCCAGCCTGTTGTAGAGCTTTAATGGGTTCTGACCCCCAGTTAGATGGACTCTGTTGAGGTTTTATTGGTCTGCTCTTGGTTTCAGAGTCACAGAAAGAAGCTAATGACAATTGATCGTTATCAAATATTCGACGAATAAGCACAAAGTAACTGCAAACTCATGCCACTCCCGGGCCCTGGCGTTCTCGTGGTCGTCTAGTCGGTGCTGGGTTTCATGGAAGGAAAGTATCTTAAAACACAGATGGAATTTCATCCCAATTCTCCGAATCTCCTTTTTTTCTGCGGATACAGAGAGGTTATTTCTGCTTTAAATGTCTATCCGTCTGTCTGTGTTCGGTATGTATTGTCCTAGTCAGACTATGACTGAGATGAGTAACACATTTACTGAATGTCCTTGACTGTTGTTTAACAACACTGAAGGGGTTCTCAACTGATGGGTCATGGCCCAAATCTGGGTTATAGGAGATACTATAGGTAAAATTATACTTTGAAGAATTGTTTTAAAATAGAAATGTCAACAGTCTGTATACATAAACAACCAGTTCCAAGCAAAACGTGTGTAGAAATATTAATGAAAATACATTTTTACATAATGGAATTCTCTAAATAATGATTTTTCGTTAATCACAGATTTTTTTATGTATCTGTAGAGTTACATATTTTCTGGTTGACAACAATGTAATCCATATGGAATTGTTGACATAGGACATTTTGTTTTCTATTCTCATTTTATTTAGACATTTTGATTGGATTCAACTTTATTGTCATTGAACAAGTACAAGTACATTACAAGGCAATGCAGTTTGCATCTAACCAGAAGTGCAAATAGGAGACCGAAGAAAGTGAAACATATAAGAACAATGTATGTTATAGGTGGGATGTATACATGTGAAATGAAGGCAAAATGCAAGTAGAAATGGCAATTCTGAATGTGCAATGAAGGCAAATGACTGTCAATATAGAATTAACAGATCAGTTAGGCCAAAAGAAATTGCAGTGTGAATATTTTGTTACAACAAAGAGAACATGAGTACATTTGATTGCTGAACTAAAATCTGCCTTATTGCGATAAGTGTTGATATAATCCAAACATGGATTTTAACACTAAACACTAAACACTACAACAAATCAGAGACAAACACTATTTCATTACAAATGAAAGTTCTAGGTAAGTGCAAAATAGCCAAAAGCTCAGACACTCAAAGTGGGCAGGTTAGGAAACCTTATGGGATTTCAGTAGTTAAGGGATCATTTGTATTGGTGAAACAGTGGCAATAGTCAATCTTCCTGTCAACAAAATAAGACTCTGATAAGATGATGAATATTTGTGGCAAAATGTATTGCCACCCCCATTTCTTGCATATTACATTTTACTGACACAAAATATACCACTGATACGACTTTGTAAAGTTTACAGACAAATGCACTGTTTCCATTGGGTTTGTCATTACATTTTTACAGGGCTGGCTCCAGGTATAAGTGACATAAGCGGTTGCTTAGAGCCCCTGACTGCTAAGGGGGCCTCTAACTGCTATGGAGCCCACAAAAAACAGGGGGAGAGGGGGCCCCAAATAAAATGTAGCTTAGGGCGACCAAAAGGCAAGAGCCGGCACTGCATTTTTATATCCAACAAACAGTCCCATGAAAAGTTTGTATGGAAGTCTGATTAATGAGTGAGTGTGAACCATGAGTGACATGTGGCTGTTTGGGGAGAGGAGTTTTTCATTACACTCTCCGGGGTTTACCCACATCTCTGCTTCCGACTCCTCTTCCTCCCACAAACGTTGCAGTGTGCATGATTCCCACAAGGCCAAATGCTCTTATTAGCACAGGAGTTAGGTTTAGGGAAAGTTACACTTGGGGTTAGGGTTAGACCTGGGTTTAGTGGTTAGGATTAGTAGATGGGGTTAAGGTTAGTTTCAGAAATATGGTTAATTTTCTTGGGGTCAGGGGTGGGGTTAGGTTTTACATATTAGGCTCAGATTAGGAGTTAGGAAAAGTAGGATTTTGAATGGGAATACTTATTGTGCCCTATAACAATAAAGAATGTGTGTGTGTGCGTGTGTGTGTGTCAAAAGGAAACAGAGAATAAGAAAAGAGGAAACAGCCAAAGGGTAATGTTGTGTGTGCTAAATATCAAATTACTACAGGTGGGAGTTGGACTATGGACCACATTTAAAAAGAATATGGATGCTCTGTCAGTGTTTGATTGGTCTTTCATTTATAGATGTTTGAAAGTTCCAACAAAATTGAGACAGACCTTCTTCACACTGTCGTGCTGACATGTCGAGTGTAAGGAACCTCTGCTTTACTACTCCCGTTTTATACAATCAAATGTAATGGTAGTTATGTTTTTATCCAATCAGTCCAATACGATTTTGTTCTTAAAATTACTTACGGCACTGAAGGTGATTTTGATTTCCTGTTGGTTGGTGAGAGGGGCTGGTTGTATGTTAGGGAAAGCCCCCCATCATCATATGACCATCACCATAAATGATACTTAACTGCTTCACTGCATCTCCTAAAATGAATGTGGCACAGGTGAGGATGATTCATTCTGGGAAAATTAACCCAATGACCTAGAAAACAGGACCCTAGTGGTTTTGCCAATACTTTTTTCTCACTCAAAGGAATTTCCCCCAAAAAGTCCATCCCAAGCAAAAACCCTTAGAATGAACCTAATCAAAATCAAACAAATTATATTGTGCACAGAAGCAAGAACAATGACCTCTACTTTTTTACATACAGTAGATGATCACGTGCTATTAGATAATGTAGATATGTTGACATGTTAAGCCTGTTAGACCAGTTCTGTATCTGTTAAGATGTGATCGCCGTACGGTAGCTGCGTCTGCATTGCTGGTGACTATGGTTAATGAGTGCCAACAGTGAGGTGATAACGTTTCTATGCCTACAGAGGTGTATTCCAGTCCAGCCCAATAAAAGGGAGTCCCTGCGCGGCCTGGTTTTAGGGCCTTGTTAAAAACACCCAAAACCAGGCCAGGCTTTTAAGGTTACTGCAGAGGAAAACCACCACTCTTCAATGAATGAATATTTTACCTCACTACCGGCAATACACCCGCGTTTAGTGACCACAGGCCGTGTTAAGTGTTCCTGACCAGAGGCAAAGGGGGCACTTAACAAATGATAATGCCCACTACCTACCTACCTAGCAGTGTTTTGGGGCTGGGATGAAGCTGAGAGCCGTGTGGTGGCTGGATCCAGACCAATCTACTCCACCACTGACCTCCTTCAGGAACCACACACTGCACACCACAATCGCCCCCCAACACACACGCGCGCCTCTACATGACCCTCTTCCTGGCTCTGCTGAGAGTAAGAGGGACATCGATCATCAGTACAGATGACAGACGCCACTCTAGATCTGACCCCAAAGCCCATCTCCAGTAGGAAATATCTCTGAACTTGTCTGAAGCGCTTCCTCTTTAGTAACAGGGAGTATTGCAATCCAACACGTGGCATTTCGTCTTGCATTCAGGCCAAACTGACAATATGTGACTACTAACATTTTAAATGGAGTTGATTCAATAGCTGACTGATTTAAAATGTGTAGCTAAAAGGGGAAATGCTATATTTGTCAGGAAATCCATCTACCCATATTATACTCCACTGGATATTCTACAGAAAAGTATTGCTCACCAAGTCTGTCATTACTTCACTAGTCTTAAGACCAAAGGGCATTGTTTATTCTCTCCTTTTGCCTATCTGCGCCACATCTCAACACACATTACATAGAGCAGAGAGAACTGTATCACCAAATAAATCTGCAGAAAAGTGTGTTTCTGAGCCCATGCTGATTACAGTATATCTAAATTGGATGCGTTATAGATGTGTATCATAAGGGAAACTGTGGAGCTCATCTGAGCGCAACAGCACTGAGAGAAGACTCCCAGTGATAGATAGCCCTCAGTGATTTGATTTGCTGCTCAGAGGGGACATTGAATGTGAAGTAATTGCTGACTGGTAGAGTGTTAGATGCCCCGGCCAGGTCCAGTCTCAAGGTTTCAGATGACAGTAACGCTCAGGGTTCCCAAAGGGTGTGATGCTCAGAGAAGGAAATGGACATGTGAAATGTATCCAGCCTCATACTGAGTCTGTCACATTAAGCACGAATATAACCGAAAGCTATCCTGTAATTGTACACAACACGAACGTTCCCGTTTGCAAACACTGAGAATAATCTACAATAAAGTGAGGACGGGTTTAGTTTGATGCGAACATATAAGAATGTGTCCGAGGAGCGTTTTCAACGAAAGGAGGAACCCCGAGGGAAGGCCTTCTGTGGGGTCCTGGGGAGCTCGTAATGTTTAACTCTCTCCAAAGAGTTTTAAAGTGTTACAAGTGCATTAGCGCCGTGGGTCATGTCTTTGCTTGGCTAACCTCTGACCCCGGAGCCTAATACGAGCTTGGGCCACGGCAGTGAGCTCATAGTGCGTCCTGCTGTGTTCAGAGCGGGTGGAGAACGGGGCGAGGTGGGCTGCTGTTGCCTCAGGGAAGCGTAGGGTTCGGCGTGGAAGTGAGGGGCATGGTAATGCCTGTAATGACCTACTCATAGATCTTTAATGGCCCCCTCCCTTAGTGTTAATGTTAGCACAGGGGGACCATGCCAAACACACTGAATTATTCACAAGCCTAAAACTGTGATCACACGCACACACACACACACACACACTGACACACACACACATACGGTCACTTTACGCGGTGTGCCTGACCTATGGAGGATCCTCACCCCATCAGCCTCTCTCATATTAACCTTTGCCCCTTTCTCTCACTCGGAAGCCATTTCCATACACAATGACAGATAGGAAAAAGGACTTGGACTTCACAGAATGAGTTCATGTAAAATATTTTTTTCCCGTTTTATTTAGTCAGGTAACTTAAACTGAGACTGAGAGATGTCTTCTAATTTGCAGCTAGAAGCTGGAAGCAGTTAGGATTAACTGCTCTGCTCAAGACACAACAGCAGATGTTTTATCTTGCTGGCTCAGGGTTGCAACCTAGCATCCTTTCAGGTATTGGTCAGATGCTCTGATATATCTAATTTCTGGCACATTATGTGAATACAAAAGTTGTTGATGACAATGATGAATGTTATCTGACCGGCTTCTTAATTATACTGAATGATAACAGATATGAATGCTTAATTGCTGAGCTTTGTAATCAGAGTGATGAGTGGTTTGAAGTGTGTTTATTTGTGTGTGTGTGTGTGTGTGTGTGTGTGTCTGTGTGTGTGTGCCAAAGTGATGTCCTGTGTGAGGGCTAAACCATGTTTTACCCTGTTACCACTCCACCTTGTGGTAAACTAAGCAAAAAGGAGATACTGTGTAGGGTGGATTGTTTCCTTACCAGCTGGTATCCACTTCTGTTGTCAGACCTAGATGAGCACATGAAGTGAAAATACCCACCCACAAATACATTGTTGTTTTATTTATTTTACTTTAATTTTTAACAGTTGATGGTGAAGTGAATGCAACAGAATTCTAGATGATGAGGGTGTGGTACATCATCAGTTAAACCGTCTATCCTCTGTTTCCATTCTTGGCTCTGATCACGAACCCAGACCCCAGAACGGCATCCGAATATCCTGTCAGGAGTCAAAGACCGTGACGACCCTCATAAAACAGTCATGCTGTAGTGTGGTGCTATCATCAAACAAAGCACTGTGTGAAGTCCTCCCCTCCCCGTTCTCCCCTCCTCCCCTCTTCTCCCGAACCCAGTCCTAGTCGCAGCCATGAGCACAGCCAGCTGTGGGCCTGCAGAGGCATGTGTGCCTGCAGTCTCTTAACCAGAAGTGGCTAATTGCGGCGGGAAGGCAGGTTAACCGGGCCGGCATGGACCTCCAAACCTGCAGTAGGACCGTGACCATCATTAGAGTGACCGCAGCCACCGCTCACCCAGGCCTTAATGCAGCCCAGGGCTCAATGGGAGGGGGGGGGGCGCTGTGGCTTTTAATGTCGGCCACGTTGTGTTTATGTGGCAACGACGCCAGTCTCTTCATTGCCATTTTGCTAGTTGTTCGTTCGACAGAATTCACTCCATAAGAGTCACTCTCATCTGTATTATGAGAAATGTATTAACTCACCTCAGTGAGCTCTAGATAAGAACACACCAAAATAACTGAAATGAGCAAACGTGTTTTAAAGGTGCAGTGCAAGACCATCACTAAGAACAAGTGTTCCTTGTTCTGACATCAGTGTTCCATTTCCTAATATCAGTGTTCCATGTTGTAATATCAGTGTTCCATGTTCTAATGTTAATGTTCCATGTTCTAATATCAGTGTTCCATGTCCTAATTTTAGTATTCCATGTTTCAATATCAATTTAATAAGATCTAATATAACTTTTCCAAGTTCTAATTTTGGTGTTCCCTGTTCTATTATCAGCGTTCCATGTTCAACTCTCCATGTGTTCAAGTGGTAGTAGGACAAACATTCCTAATTTGTTTTACTGTTAGCACATTGCGTTTTTACTGTCAAAACAGCTCTTAATGTATTGTTCGGCATATTGTGAGTCAGTGTGTGTCTGTGTGTGTGTGTGTGTGTGAGTTCACAGTTTTATTTATATTTAATGGTATTATATTTTTGGTTCTCACAAAGCTAGAAAAACGAGTTGGTTTGTGTGTGTGTGTGTGTGTGTGTGTGTGTGTGTAAAAGCAGCACTTACAGCACATTCTACCATCAGTGCAGGTTTTTTATGTGTGTAACATTAGCAGCAGTGATTGAACATGTCACTGATGGCTGATGGTGAGTCCCAGGACAGCAAACGACCCGTCACCTCCCTGTGCGGATGTCATTCGTCACCCACCCCTCGCCCTAAGAGGCCTGTTGCAGTTTTCACTGTAGACCCAGGGGTCAGATGGAAAACATACACTCATAAACAGCATCTATTATTCATGGCTTACAGCAAAGAGATCGGCTCTCATGCACCAGCTACAGCAGCTGTCAAAGCATGCTATTTAGCTCAGCCCAGAGCCTAAGTTGGAGAGATTTGCTCTGTTAAAATACTCTGACAGGTCAGCTGTCAAAGGCAGGCATAACACAGGTTAAAAGGCTTGTGTTGTTGACATAACACTGCTTTTTTTCGTCATGTGTTGTTGTGTTGGATGTTTTATGAAGCATGCCTGTTTGACTAAGGATACAGTTAACCCTAGTCTTAACACCATCTTCGTGTTCCTCCCCAGTCCTAGCCACAACCCTCACCCAAGCCGGTCCCAGGCTGCACACTGTGGGCTTAACGGAGCGAAAGAGAAATAATTATTTTCACATCTTCAATTATTTGCCTGCTTTGGAAAGGATGGGTTAGTATCCAACTTTGTTTTGTCACTTGACAACAGGGTTCTCTCTGAGCATGGGCCCAGCTTGGCTCGGAGTTCACAGTGTGTTAGTGTACTAATCCGTTACAGTCCCCAGAGGCCCTGTGATTATACGCCCTGCTAATACACACACTGGGGGTTTTCTTTGGAGACTTTCTCTGATGGTATCAGCTACCTACACCCGACTTTATGTGTGTGTTCATGTGCGTGTCTGCATGTTTGGGTGTGTGTCTGAATGTGTGTCTGTGTCTTTGGGTGTGTGTCTGACTGTGTCTCTGTGTGTTTGGTTGTGTATCTGAATGTGTGTCTGTGTGTTTGCGTGTGTGTCTGACTGTGTCTCTGTGTGTTTGGTAGTGTATCTGAATGTGTTTCTGTGTGTTTGCGTGTGTGTCTGACTGTGTCTCTGTGTGTTTGGGTGTGTGTCTGACTGTGTCTCTGTGTGTTTGGGTGTGTGTCTGACTGTGTCTCTGTGTGTTTGGGTGTGTGTCTGCATGTTTGGGTGTGTGTCTGAATGTGTGTCTGTGTCTTTGGGTGTGTGTCTGACTATGTCTCTGTGTGTTTGGGTGTGTGTCTGACTGTGTCTCTGTGTGTTTGGGTGTGTGTCTGACTGTGTCTCTGTGTGTTTGGGAGTGTGTCTGTATGTTTGGGTGTGTTTCTGTATGTCTGGGTGTGTGTCTGTAATGTTCGGGAGTGGGTCTGTAGATTTAGGTGTGTTTCTGAAAGTGTGGGTGAATGAAATGGCCGCTCGCAGCTCATAGGGCTTTCGTTTGGGTTGCAGGGATGGGACGAGAAAGTGGTTCTTGTCTCCACTCTGACCCCCTCCCTTTGCTCCCTTCCCAGGCCTCCTGACCCCACCCTACTCCGGGCCAGCTCAGCAGTAAGTGACTCCCGCTAACGACCTCTAATGATTTTAATCATCTGCAATCAGACAAGGAGTCGTAAGTCTCTGGGTGAGGGGAGAGAGACGGGCTTTTCTTTGGGTTGACCGTTGTGCAACGTAGGAGCCTGGCACAATTACCTCCACAGTCAAGGGAACATGACTCCTCCTCAAAGCCTTGCGGAGAGCAACAGAGGAGTGCTGACTGGCCCGCTGCGCTGATTTGTTGGCTGACTTCTGTGTTAACTGAATGAGTAGGATAGGAAATCTTCCAGTGTAATTTGACAGTTGGTTTCCAACCCATCTCTCTGATTCTGTCTACAGACTTCCTTAATGATTTCACTTCTCTTGATGATTTGAGTTTTATTTTGTGGTTAACTGACTCTGAGAGAAAGAGAGGGTGCGGGGAGAGAGAAGAGAGAGGGTAAAGAGACAGAGATTCAGAGCAAGGAGAGAGAAGGGGGAAGTAGGAGAGATGGAGACAGACTGGGGAGAGAGGGACAGAGAAGGGGGAAGTAGGAGAGATGGAGACAGACTGGGGAGAGAGGGACATAGAAGGGGGAAGTTGGAGGGATGGAGACAGACTGGGGAGAGAGGGACAGAGAAGGGGGAAGTTGGAGGGATGGAGACAGACTGGGGAGAGAGGGACAGAGAAGGGGGAAGTTGGAGGGATGGAGACAGACTGGGGAGAGAGGGACAGAGAAGGGGGAAGTTGGAGGGATGGAGACAGACTGGGGAGAGAGGGACAGAGAAGGGGGAAGTAGCAAAGTCAGAGATAGAAGGGAGACAAGGAGGGAGAAAGAGCGTAGAGTGAAAGAATCGATGGTGTTAGGACAGAATGTCAGTAAGTCAGTATGACAGCGCCTGATGACTTTAGTTTGTCCCAGAACAATCAGCAACATATTGCCCCATAGTAAAATACCAACCACCATACTGTATACACTACAGCACAATAGTTTAGGGTCACTGAGAAATGTCCATTCTTTCGAAAGAAAACCAGTTTTCTGTCTATTAAAATAACATAAAATTCTGAAATACAGTGTAGGCATTTTTTATGTTGTAAATGACAATTTTAGCTGGAAACAGTAGATTTTTTATGGAATATCTACATAGGCATACAGAGGCCCATTATTAGAAACCATCAGCCCTGTGTTCTAATGGCACATTGTGTTTGCTAATCCAAGTTTATGAAGTCATTTAAAAAAAGCTGAAATATGTTGATTAAAGAAGCAATAAAACTGTCCTTTTTTTGACTAGTTGAGTATCTGGAGCATCAGTAATTGTGGGTTTAATTACAGGCTCAAAATTGTGAAAAACAAAGAACTTTCTTCTGAAACTCGTCAATCTAATATTGTTCTAAGAATTGAAGGATATTCCATGTGAGAAATTGCCAAGAAACTAACAATTCCGTACAACGCTGTGTACTACTCCCATCATATAACAGCACAAACTGTGGGAGTCCCCAGTGCACAACTGAGCAAGAGGACTGATACTTTAGAGTGTATTGTTTGAAAAACAGACACCTCACAGGTCCTCAACTGGCAGCTTCATTAAAAAGAAACTACAAAACACCAGTTTCAACATGAACAGTAAAGTGGCAACTCTGGGATGCTGCCCTTCTAGGCAGAGTTGCAAAGAATTAGCCATATCTCAGCCAATAAAAAGTAAAGAAAGAGATAGGCAAAAGAACTCAGACACTGGACAGAGGAAGATTGGAAAAAGTTATATGGAGAGATGAATCCAAGTTTGAGGTGTTGGTTCACAAAGACATTTGTGAGACCCAGAGCAAAGGAAAAGATGCTAGAAGAGTGCTTGATGCCATCTGTCAAGCATGGTGAAGGCAATGTGATGGTCTGTGGGTGATTTGGTGGTGGTGAAGTGGGAGATTTGTACAGGGTAAAAGGGCTCTTGAAGTAGGAAGGCTATCACTTCATTTTACACCATCATGCCATTCCCTGTGAATGGTGCTTGATTGGATCCAAATTTCTCCTACAACAGGAAAATGACCCAAAGCACATCTCCAAACTATACAAGAACTATTTAGGAAAGAGGCAATCAGATGGTATTCTGCTTAGAATGGAGTGGTCAGCACAGTCACCGGATCTCCACCTTATTGAGCTATTCTATAGAGCACTTCTTTTGAGAAGTGCCCATCAAGCCGATACAACATGTGGGAGGTGCTTCAGGTAGCATGAAGTGAAATCTCAGATTTTCTCAACAAATTAAGATCTAAATTGCCAAAGGCTGTATTTGCTTGAGAATTGTTACTTACTAAATGTCCTATTCATTTTGCTATATATCCAATTTAAAGTATTTTCATGTATGTTTTCATGAAAAACAAGGTCATTTCTAAATGACCCCAAACTTTTGAACGGTAGTGTATATGATGTAAAAGATCATTCACATCCTCACAAAACATACATCCACATCCTCCTCAAAGATACCTCAGAATCCTCCATTAAGATACATCCACAACCTCCCAAACATAGATTCACATCCTTCAGAAAGATACATCCAAATCCTCCAGAAAGATATATCCACATCCTCCTAAAGATTGATTCACATCCTTCAGAAAGATACATCCAAATCCTCCAGAACAATTCATCCACATACTCCCAAATATACATCCACATCCTCCAGAAAGATACATCCACATCCTCCAAAAGATATATCCAAATACTCCAGAAAGATACATCCACATCCTTCCTGACAATATATCTGCATGCTTTCCATATACATCCACATCCGTTTCAAAGATACATCTACAGTATTCCCAAAAATACTTCCTCATCCCTCCCAAACAAACATCCACATCCTCCATAAAGATACATGCACATCCTCCTCAAAGATACATCCACATCCCCCAAAAGATACATCCACATCATCCCCAACGATACATCCACATCCTCCTCAAAGATACATCCATATCCTCACCAAAGATAAAAATAAATTTGCAACATAGCTGATTCTGAGTGGAACTGGGAACATAGCGAGGCTGTTTGCGGCCGTCCCAGGGACAGGAGGGGTAGTTGGGGGGTTTGAAGCAAAGCTGCCAGAACCGCATGAAGTGGGACCACCCAAGGTGGCGTCAGGACATTGGCGCAGGCTCTGGAGGGCACCCGGCCGGCAGCCAACCCGTGCCCAGGCTGATGCAGCGCTCTGAGGCTGTGCCAGAGTGGACGAACTGCTCAGCTGAACCCACAAAGGCCACTTCAGCCTCCAGCCCTCCACAGCATAGCTTTCATAGCACACCACAGCAGCCCCCAGCGATCCACATCCCAGCCTGCCACAGCAGCAAGCAAACAGGAGCTGGGGTGGGATGGGGATGGAAGCTGGGGTGGGCCTTGGGTGGTGTGGGGAGCTGGGGTGGGGTGGGGAGCTGGGGTGGGGTGGGCCAAGGGTGGGGTGGGGAGCTGGGGTGGGGTGGACCAAGGGTGGGATGGGGAGGGGAGCTGGGTTAGGGTGGGCCCAGAGTGGGATGGGGAGAGTAGCTGGGAAGGGTTAAGCGAGGGCTGTTTTTGTTGAAGGGTTGGGTATTTTTAGGATTCAGTTTCCTCAGATAGAGACCTCCCTTTAAGAAAACCAAAGACGCCATCGGTGAGATTTACCAAAGAATGTTTATGCTTCAGCAGACCAGTGTCAGTGTAAAAATCCTCTTTGGTGAAAACAAAACATATAGTGAGTCATGTTGAATGTTACAAGATGAGCACAGAAAGAACCCACTGTCCTTTGACAGCACAGTTTGGGATGTGATTGTGTTTTTGCCCCTTGTGTTTGGTTAGGTCTCACCGTTCAGCAGCTAGAAGAACAATGCAGTTCTAATGAGTGGCTCTATGTTGAAGACTTCTCGTCCTGTTCTCTCCCAGTGGTCATTTCAACATTTAAACTGCATAACAAAGAATTTGCCTGGTGTTTATCTCTGCCAGTCATTTCATCCTAGCACTTAAGCCTTATAAACTCGGCGGCAAATCAAATTAGGCTTTAGCTTCTCTCAGCAGTTCAGACCTTTCTGGTACAGTATAATTTATCCCCCTGTAATCCACTTTGCTAGGTAAATCCACTTTGCTAGGTATAGCAGGGTGGCTGGAGAGGTGGAGCTAGAAGAATCAAGCCTGTAGTATGGGGATTGATGATGCTTAGAGAGATTTAGTAAAATTAGACCTGGATTAGAAGTGGTGGTGACATTTAGTATTTATTTCTCAAATTATAGACATGGTGAGTTTTAGTCTACCTCGAAATATGATGTCAGAGCAAAATGTCTCTCTGAGCCAAAATACATCTGCACACGCACTCTTTCGCAGCCTCTCCCCTTCTCTCTACCGCTCTTTCCTTCTCTCCCCCTCTCATCTCCTCCCATGAGAGGGCTACTGTGCAGCAGGTTTGGGCTTGATTCAATTTCAGCTCTATAAAACATTCTCTGACATAGAAAAATATTTGCTGTCAACGTTTATCAGATTATATCAATACAAGTGGAGTTGGGACTCTACTGGCCATTCTGACCAGAGACTATGTAACATGCTGCCCCAAAACGCTAATACAGAACATGTTGCCGTCTCAACTGCAGCATCCACACAACATTCAGAAAAATGTATCTGTAATTATTTTGTATGCAAGCACAGAACGGTATTGCTCTGTTCCACAAAATGAACATAGCCTGCTGAGTCAGCTACAGGGCACATTGTATTGTACTTTAGTAACGTGGCTGTAGATTATGTTTGTTGTTAACTGTGAGTGTATATATGTGCAGTACATCATGTTAACTGTATCTCATGCTGCTGCTTCTCTATCAATGAGCTCATAGAACAACTACAGTCAAAATACTGTGTAGTAACAAGGAAACCTCTCCTTTTCTGAGCAGGCCCAGCCTGTACCCATTTGAGTGCCCTGCGGAGATGGTGGCTGTGGGTTCATTTCTCCATCATCTTGTTTTGGTTGAGGAGAGCGGCAGGCTGTGCAGAGCAGACGAGGGCGGGAGAGGGTTGTACGGCAGGTGTTTGAGTGATCTCCGCAGCCTGTTTCCCCAGCCCGTTCATCATTGTCATGGCATAGCCCAACAGTGGCCTCCCCCGCCTCCCTCCAGGCTTCTACAGCCTGGAGGTATAAGGAGGAACAGACCCACACCACTAATCTGGCACTTACCTCATACTGTCTCTGATTCATACCTCATACTGTCTCTGATTCATACTACATACTGTATCTGATTCATACTACATACTGTCTCTGATTAATACTACATACTGTCTCTGATTCATACTACATACTGTCTCTGATTCATACTACATACTGTCTTTGATTCATACTACATAATGTCTCTGATTCATACTACATACTGTCTGTGATTCTTAATACATCCTGTTTCTGATTCATACTACATATTGTATGTGATTCATACTACATACTGTCTGTGATTCTTTATACATACTGTCTCTAATTCATACTAGATACTGTCTGTGATTCTTATTACATACTGTCTCTGATTCTATCTACATACTGTCTCTGATTCATACTACATAGTGTCTGTGATTCATACTACATACTGTCTGTTATTCATACTACATATTGTCTGTGATTCTTAAAACATACTGTCTGGGATTCTTATTACATGCTATCTCTGATTCTTACTACATACTGTCTCTGATTCTTACTACATACTGTCTCTGATTCATGCGACATATTGTCTCTAATTCAAGTACTATCTGGTTAATTCTGCCTTCTGCCTCTGGTTCATTCTGCATTCTCTAGGTAATAGTACTCTCTCTCCCCAGGAAACGTACTGCATCACACTCCTACTATCTCTCTCACTTCATGTCCTTCATGAACCCCCGACTCCCTCCCTCCACACAGACACTCCTCCTGTGAGATACACTGACTCTCTGACGCCCCCACAAAATACATTTGCAATGAATTTATTTTGCTTTTGTTTCCTCTCCCCGTGCCTCCGGCCCCTTCCCTTGATCCAGATCATAGGGTCTGGAACAGATTTTGACGTGTTAGCTGTAGCGTGCAGCTGTGTTTTGGGGACATTTTGCTACACTTCACTTTTTAAGATAATTGAAATGCCATAATATAAAACACAACTAGTTCTTACATTGCAAAAGTATGTTTGCTAAACTGTAGAGCTTTTAACTTAAGCAATTATAAACATTGATTATGGTGTAATTTGTTTAATCAGTCAATCTTTTTAAAGTTAAAAGGACACTACATGCTATCTGAAGAAAAGGCTACTTGAGTAAAATGGATTTTCTTATATCATCCAAATGGTTTGTTGTATTCTTATAGTGTAACTGCTAAATTCTGACTTGAGATATGAGACCACAACTGTGTTACTATAACCATGGTTCTCTGAGTCCGGTTCTAGCCTTCTGGGTGTTTTAGCATCCGAGGCCATTTCTAGGCTTCTCAGGGGTTTAGCCTCCCTGAGTCCGGTTCTAGTCTTCTTGGGGGTTTAGCCTCCGAGGTTGGTTCTATCCTTCTCAGGGGTTTAGCCTCCCTGAGTCCGGTTCTAGTCTCCTTGGGGGTTTAGCCTCCAAGGTTGGTTCTATCCTTCTCTGGGATTTAGCTTCCCTGAGTCCGGTTCTAGTCTCCTTGGGGGTTTAGCCTCCGAGGTTGGTTCTATCCTTCTCTGGGATTTAGCTTCCCTGAGTCCGGTTCTAGTCTCCTTGTGGGTTTAGCCTCCGAGGTTGGTTCTATCCTTCTCAGGGGTTTAGCCTCCCTGTGTGATGTTCCGTTCATTTCTGTTTTGGTTTTGAATGTAGCCCAGTCATGTTTTTTTTTTCTTTGTGTTTCTACCCGCCTCCTGTGTTGGCCGTTATTGGTTTCACCTGTGCCTTGTTTGCTCCCTCGTTGTGTCCCAATTTAAGTTCCTCCTGCCCCACTGTTTCTAGTTGGTCATTGTGTGCGTGCGTTCCTGTCACAGTCCTTGTTCCAGCGTTTCTTGCCATTTACATGTTCATTAAAAGCTCAGTTTCATCTACTCTGCATTTGCCTCCGTCTCACCATGGATTGTTACACCCCGAGGCCTGTTCTAGCCTTCTGGGGGTTTAGCCTCCCAGAGGCCGGTTCTGGCATTCTGAGGGTATAGCCTCCCCGAGGCCTGTTCTGGCCTTCTGGGTGTTTAGCCTCCCATAGGCTGGTTCTAGCCTTCTGGGGGTTTAGCCTCCCCGAGGCCTGTTCTAGCCTTCTGGGGGTTTAGCCTCCCCGAGGCCTGTTCTAGCCTTCTGGGGGTTTAGCCTCCCCAAGGCCGGTTCTAGCCTTCTGGGGGTTTAGCCTCCCAGAGGCCGGTTCTGGCATTCTGAGGGTTTAGCCTCCCAGAGGCTGGTTCTAGCCTTCTGAGGGTTTAGCCTCCCAGAGGCCGGTTCTGGCATTCTGAGGGTATAGCCTCCCAGAGGCTGGTTCTAGCCTTCTGAGGGTTTAGCCTCCCAGAGGCCGGTTCTAGCCTTCTGACGGCTCTACAGAATTGGATTGGGACCCCTCTCACACCATTAAAGCTTTATGTGCAAATAATCAAATAAAGACAAAAGTACAACAAAGGGGCCTGCTAGAGACATGTTTTACCATTCAGCCGCTTTCTAGGATTATCTGCAGTTCTCACAGTGCTGTAATAATCTACCTGATTACCAGCTTTTCTGATGCTATAGCATGCATATCAAGCATGATGCTGTCAAGGCTGCCCATAATAAAATACATTTCTAATAATGTGTTGTCGAAATTGCTATTATAATGATTAAATTAATACTTACAGGTATGCGTGCTATTAATAATGGCATATTTGAATCGAATATGTTTTACCCCAAAAAGAAGAGAAACGCTTGCTTGCATTTGTGTGAATATTTAGCCCAGCTGGTTGGACTACCAGGCAAATTTAAGTGTCATAGCCTCCTTACGCACAGTTCATTATTCATCATTATGATGCCCTACCTGGACATGTCAAAATCTCTATGCATATATCAATTACATTTTAACTTGCTTTTGTCTTCTTTTTGTATTTTGGAAATCAAATAAAAAATGGCTTCTTTAAAAATAAGCTACAGATATTCCCATTTAAAAAAGTACATTTCAGCAGCATTGGCCATATTGAAAAACTCTCCTGTGGCTATTTCCAAAGTCTATGGTAGTACAGAGTACAGGCCTAGTATCAGTGTTCAGAAGAAAGGCTGAGGGAGATGAAGAGCTCAGCATGCTGCTGTCAGTGTGAGATCTGTGGTCAGTATGACAGGCCATCCTCTTAACTGAAACCTCTCCACCCTGTTCACCAGTACAAGTCACTGTCAGCTGGACTAGCCTATACCCCTCTCAAGGCTGCTGGAATATGTGTGTTAAGGCCGCATCATGCCACACCACTTTTCAATCACTTTTGATTTAGTGAATACAGTGAACCCCACTGTATTGGGAATACAGTGAACTCCAAAAGCAAATCAACATTGACACATGTTTTTTTTAATTTGTATATATATTCCAGCCTTTTGTATTTGAAATGATACTTTTAATAAATGGTTAAGGAGCAGGGTGTCAACTTTAAATGTCAACTGTTTTTATTCATATCGGATTAACCATTTAGAAATTAAAGCATGTTTTGTACATAGTCTGGACATTTTAGGGTGCCAAAAGCATTTGGACACTTCTGACATGATTATCTAAAAGTTGCAATGTTTTGTAAAACCCCATTTCCCAAACAGTTGTGACGTTGCGTTGATCAAATAAAACAGAACGCAATGACATGCAAATCCTTTATCCCTATATTTAGGGTTTCAGCTGCCCAACGATTCGAGTTCTCCTGTGTCTTCTTTTCATACATGTCGATGTTAGCTGTTCCATCACTCAGTCTTCCTTTTAGAAGGATCACCACTATGGTTTAATATGGTTAAATATGGTTATGGTGGACGTTTACGGAGGACCTTTCAATTTAGTTAAATTGGTTATATTGAGCTCTAGTTGCACTGTAAAAGAAAACCATGTCAATGTTTTCGAATTAGCTAGAGCAGAGGTGTCAAACCGTTTCCCCGGAGGGCCAGGTTTTCGCTCTCACCTTGTACTTGATTGATTATTTAGGCCACTAATCGGTTAGTTTCTACGCTCACCTGGTTGTTTAGGTCTGAGCTGGGAACCAATTTAAAGGAAAAAGCAAAAGCCTGCAGGCACTCAGCTCTCCGTGGAACCGGTTTGACACCCCTGCGCTAGAGTTTTTAGTAGGCAATAAATCTGGAGAAACAATGTTTTTCTGAATCCCAGGCAGTAGGTTCTTCCCAGTCAGAGGCGCCTGTCCTGCGTCTGTCTCCTAGACTTTGAGCTGCAACCATATTATCCTAATTTGAAGACCACAATTGTCAGGGAGAAGCACTATTCATCTTTATGCAACCTAATAATCACCCTCAAAATACATTTGGAACAACATTTATTGTGGGATGTTCCCAGCTGATGACAGGCTGAAAAGAAAAATTTGGAAAAAGCTTGGAAACTCAGGGTTATGTTTTCATAAAGCCTTGACATTTTTTATCATTTTTGCTGCTCAAAGATTTTAAGCTTCCAACCTTAGGAGTCAGATTCTGTGGCTCAACCGCACAGCCACTTCCCCATCCACAAAGGCCTAGCAAAACGGCAATCGGTTGTATTTAAATGTAATAGGGCTCAACATTGCCCCAAGTGGTTGCACCATATATATAACAGAAACGCCTGAAACAAGATGCCCCGTATAATCATCTTAACAAGAACTATTTTGGGGACAGCTTCTCTTCGGCACTGTTCAACCAATCCAGTAAATGTTGAGGCAGAGTTAAAATGGAGTGTCTCCTTGTTTATATACGCTGACCTAAAAAGAAGTTGACCTAATTGACCCAATTATAAAGTGTAATTCACCAATCCACAGAGATCAGAGCCAAGTATGGCGACCAATTAGAGTTAAACAGCCAACATTCTCAGAGTGGACATCACATCTTAAAGTGGGGCCCGGTCAGACTGACCAACAAATCAAGTTGGTAGCTTTTCTAATATTTCGTCAAATCACTTGAATGTACTAGACAGTAGCTAAAGTATGTAAGTATGTCTGAGGCAGCTTTAAGCTTACCCAGGCTGTTGATTTGGCCTGAGCCCTGTCATTTTTCGAACACATCTCTATAGGTTACTCCGGTGTGTGTGGGAGTGTTTCAAGAGTCTCCATTCAGATCAAGTTAGCCTTTAGTGTCAGAGCAGGGCGACAGTGGGAGTGCAGGGCAGCACCTTACTGTGGGTAATCTATCAAACCGAGTGAAAGCCATAATTAACCGTCTGAGAGACTTCCAGACACATACAGTTCAAGTTTCACATGTTTCCGGGCTTCTCTCTTCATGCTGTTATTGGCTCCCCTTTACAATAGAGAACACACCGAATACAGGACGTGGAACCGGACCCTGAATAAGAACCAGAAGTCCAGCCAGAGGAAATACAGTATTTCAATTAAAATACAAAAAGGGTTCACTTTGCCTTAAAAACATGAATGTAGCCACTGGTCCAAAGATGTCTTCACAACACCACAGTTTATGTCAGCTGCTTCTATTTATGTGCATGCGTGCATTTCCTATCTATTCCAGTGGCACGCCGAGCTAATTACGCTATTCCACCCCCCCAAAACAACTCTACATTACCCGACTGAAACATGGCTCCTGCAGCCCCTGGTTCTGGGAGGGAGCAGGAGGGATGGATTAATGATAATTGCGGTGCGTGGGAGGCTGGAGAGAGACCAGGATTACAGAGGGATTCTCCTTGATCCACAGAGATGCTGATGGTAATACTCTGCCCATCCCTCCCCTGCACACACACACACATACACACCCCACACACACACCCCACACACACACACCCCACACACACACCCCACACACACACCCCACACACACACAACCCACACACATACCCCACACACATACCCACCAGACATTCTATACACACACACACACA
>JACXGJ010002542.1:0-64276 GCA_016801105.1 Esox niger | reverse complement strand
GGGGGGGGGAGACTTGACTGACAATGCTGGCTATGAAGCTTTTTACTTTCTCCTTGGGATGCACTAGATAATTACTGCTATTCATTTGGAAAATCATATAATGACAAACTAGATCAATAAATGAATGCACTGGTAGCTCTTTTCCTGTCACAATATCACAGCCCCAAATGGCTTTAATAGTTAGAGAGAATATAAGCACTTATGGCAGCACATCTCCAAACCACAACCCCTCTTGAAAAAATAAAAAGCACTCTCTCGTCTTTAAGCATAATGAATACCTGACTAATGACTGCAGTGCTAAACAGGAAACAGGAGTGTCTCCTTTTTCCTTTTAAGTCTTTGTAATAAAACAGCCCAGTCAGCACAGCTCCAGACTGCACTGCCTACATAGTTCTCTCCTAGCATGGAATCCCAGGAGGCTGCAAGTTGCCTGCCTGTGTCTCTTTTACAACTCTGTTATACAGATAATGCAAAGTGAGGGGGAATAATACAGTCTCAAATGTGGCCTCTTTTCATCATAACAAATCAAGATACTGTTTGACAACCTGACAAATAACCAGATTCTTCAATATCCCTAAATCCACCAACCACCTGGGTAGTCTTAAGTAAGGCACAATGTTTTACCCATTTCTTTCAAATCATTAACTCCATACAGATAACACACAGCCAAGAGAAGCCTGAAGTAGAAACTGGGATGGTGGATGTCAGGGAGAAAGATGACTCACCCGCAGGGTCAAAGGGCAAGGTGTCTCCCAGTACCCCAAACACCCCCTCATTCTGGTCCCTGTTAGGCCATGTGTTGTTACGGGGACCTTGTGGCTTCTGACCCAGCATCTCAGACATGACACTGTCCATGTAGGTGCTGACGAGACCCAGGCTGTAGAGGTCTGAGCTCAGGTCCGGGAGGCCAGGTGAGCCCCACTGGCCGATGGGCCCCAGGGGAGAGAGTCCTGCTGGGGGAGGAGGCTGTTGCTGCTGCTGCTGGCTGGAGCCACTCAACCACTTGCTTGGCACTCTCTGCTGAGGGAGAACCTGGGGTGGAGGCTGTTGGGACGGCAGCTGAGGTGGAGCATGCTGCTGCTGCTGCTGCTGCTGACCAATTGGCTGGAGAAGGTGTTGGTAGTACTGCAGTGCCTGCTGGGAGGGCTGATGTGGTGGTGGTTGTTGTGGCGGCGGTGGTGGTTGCTGCTGGGTCATGCTCTGGGAAGGGGGCTGGAGTGAACTGTGGGAGACGGGCTGGGAGGTCGTGGTTCGGTCGCTCGCTCCGCTCTGAGGCTTCAGCTCGGCAGTGTTGGCAGACGCTACAGAGTTCCTCCTCTTGACCAAGGGGGAGGCCTGCTGGGACTTGCCCATGTTGAAACCTGAAAGAAAGTCAATGACGTCCTGCATCTCCTGGTCAGTGGGGAGGTTCATGCCCTGGTCATCACACACGGAGCCGTTCTGGGGCTGGCTTGGGTCCGGGGGACAGGAGAGGCTCCCCAGCTGTAAGATGCTCTGCAGTCTCCCGTCTACGGCATGGCCCAGGTTCTTGAAGTGCTTGTCTTCAGAGCTGCTGCTGGAAGAGAGCGTGCTACGAGACGGGGTGCTGGGGATGGAGTAGCTGCCCCCACCACCGCTGGACACGGAGCTGGACACGGAGCTGGACGAGGCCTTTTTGGTAAACTTGGAAGTGAGCTTGGAGATGGTTTTGGGCAGGCCACTGGAGGCTTTGGTGCCATTTCCAGGAGGCAGGTCTGCCTGCATGCCATAGTCAGGGCTCTCCCTCTGTAACTGCATTTGAATGGTGGGCAAGGCCTGTTCTCTGGGAAGGGAGAAGACGCAGACATTCACTGAATTATAGTACAATATTTAAGATAAGATTTATATTAAAATCGAAATCACAAAGCAGCTTAGAGGCAGCAGGTAGTATAGACATGTTGATTTTATTAAGCTAATATACTGCTATCCTATAATTTCAATTATTCCATGCTTCTGGCCTTGCCTTTGCATCGCTGCAACGCCCTGTTAGTATGGAGGACACATGTCCAACCTACCACGCGTTCCACGACAAGGGGAGGCAACCCTTATCCAACACTAAACCTCAATGGTGCCAAGCTGGTTTTCACAGTAATGTGCAGGTCCTAGGCATGGTCAGTATGCTGCAACTATTATACAATTTTACCAAAGTGTACATTAAACTAAGGTTTTGGTGATGTAGTTTAAAAGCAAATTTCCTTTAATTGTAGACATTTCCAGAAATCTCTTTTCTGGAAAGCACATTTACTGTGAATCTACCTGTTCTGCAGTGGAGCAGAGAAAATGTTCCAGTTTGGAAACAAATCAACTGCAATACTGTGCTTTTATAATGGATAGTTCTATGCTGTTTCGCTCAAACTTAATTACAAAAACAATTCTTCCAACTTAATTGTTCATAACATTTTCAAATCTCCCCCTCTCCATTTTCAGTCAATACTTACATTGGTGTGTGATACACTAACATGAGGGCATCGAACAAACTTGTTTGTGAGCCATGCTGTTTGTTAAAAATATCTATACTTTTGGAGGGAAGTCTTTAGTGACGATACATGAGCAAGGAAATTACATTTCTCACGAGGGGGTGTAACCGAATGTACCGTTCGGTATAGGACGTTCGGGTTCGGTACGCGTTTAGATCCGAATGAATACAGCCTAGTTTTAACCGCACGTACATTTTTTGTGTGCAAAACTAACATTCGAAACTCAGTTAGATGGATCTTGGAGCAGTAACTTAGCAACTGAAGTAGCCTGGCACATGTAACGTAGCCTCGTAAACAAATACGGCGAACACAAATGACAAGCCACAGCTTCAGATCTCTCGTTTGGGAAAAATATGACGTTCCAGTTTAGGCTAAATAGGTAGGATTTGTTCAGTAAATAAAACGTTTGTTCCCTATAAACACGTTGTGTAATCTGACAAGGCCCTCTAAGATTTGTTTAGCAACATAGTTCAGTGCCAGTGAATAGTCGATTCATAATTTGTGGACCGTGCCGCTACTTTTCTGACAAATCTTTTCCAGAAATCCCGTTCCAGGCTATTGCCTGCTTTGATTCGGGCTTTGCTCCTTGGTTTATTTTGCGAACGCGTGTTTTACCTGGATGATATATATAGCATAAGTACGGGAGCAAAGTTTGCTTACTTTAAGAAACTGTAATGTCAGCTAGAGACAAGGATGACAAACTGTCAATTCCCTTGTCTACAGAAAACATTATGAAAACTGTAAAGAAGCATTAGACTAGCTCTCTACAGCTAGCAACCAGGAACCCTAAGTTAACATTATCACAGCTAACAATAACATAGAAACCTTGAGTTTTTTTGTTTGGAACAGGTCATTCTGTTTTTCATATTATTATTCGGAACTTCATTCTCTGTCGGCCATTGGTGCAGAACGGCTTTCTTACCGCTGAGTAATAGCAAAATGCTGTAATTGTTTAGTTTTTTTTACTGAAAAAAACCCTACCTAGTACAGCTTTAACTACAGTGGCAATGAGCATAGTTTATAACTTCGTAATAAATTAAAATAAATGTTGTTTGGTATGTCTATTTTCACGGTACCGAAATTTTACCCGTGACTTACATTTTCTGTACGTGCAGAACAGTGACTTTTGCTTTCCGTTACGCGCCTATTTCCCACAGACCGTTTCATAATTGCAAATTACAGACACACTGTCAAGCCACAACACAGGAGCAAGTAGCAAAATAAAACAGATCAAATGCAGCATGCCAGTCTTCTAAACGAGAGACAGTTTGCACGCCATTTGACTGTGGCTCATGCTACCACAACAGGTCTCTCATTAACAGCACCGTTGTCTGTTAGTCCCTGAACCTTTAAACAGGATGTCATTTACTTAATATTGCTAGTTGAAACAAAATTATTTTGCCTAGTGTTTGTTTTGTAAGCTTAAGCATGGTGGGCAGGAACTTGAAACAACACAGACTTATACATTTGCTATTCACCTTCATTAGAACAATGTTCTTATTGCATGCTTCAGTATGCTGGCAAAGGGAGTGGTCAGTTAGACATGACGTCCTAAAACCCTTAACGTCAACACCTGTAGTTAGTTCTGAAGTCGGAGAACGATGACCTCTATGCTCAGTCAAAGCCAGTGTGAAGGGAACCCTTTACTGTCATTAACAGTGAAAATGCATTAGGAAATAGACGCATATACTCACTTGCCCTCCTTCCACCTATTGATGTCAAAGATGGCTGTATAAAGCACATCCACCAGGCCCAGTGTCTTCTCTGGGTCCAGACTCCGCTGCAGCAGAGACATGGTGGCTGGGTCCTCTTTCAGGCACCTACACACAAGAGACAGAGAATGACAAGCAAATCAACTTTTAAAAAAAGAGAACAAAAAACTATTTAAATGCATCGCTTCATGTCCAAAATGTATTGTTATGTGAATAGAAAAGTATATAAGCTTGCCAAAATAACCAATTGTGTTATTGTATGTTCTCATTTTTTTAATACTTCCTTGCTATAGTAAAGAACATAAAATGTACTGTAAGCCAATTCATTTCTCATTTCACTGACTGGTAAATCAAGCAAATAAAATGTTTCCACAGAGGACAGAAGAGGCAAAGGACAACCTAGGATAAAACCCTACTCACCATGTGGAGGGTACTTGAACCACCACTCTGGAGCCCTCCAGGGTGATCTGTGGAGCGTAGGCTTCCTTGTTCTCAATCTGAGCGGTGTCAACAACCACCTGTCCACATGCACACACAGACATCCAGACAGCTGCATCAGCATGGCTCTTAATAGAATGCATCTGCCCAGTCAGCTATGCTTCAGCAAGCATCTCTACTTTCTCCCAACTGTAAGCAGAGCGACTAGAGGACATACTTTGCACAGCAACACATCTTCATATAAAAGACAGTGGTTATAATGGTTATAGTTAAATTAGATACACTACAACATCAGCCCACAAGTCTGAGGCATGTGGGCGTAGGCAATGTCAGATCCTTAGGGTGAATCAAACATATTCAAATGTGGTAAAAAAAACTAAAAAAACAATGGCTGCTACAACAACAACAACAAATGTCCAGTACTTCTTTGAACAGGGTTATACCTCCTAGACAAATGGAAATGGGTCAAATGAGGGAGGACCCTTCCTGTCACATAGGAAGTCAGTCTTTTGTTATTTTTAGAGCAGGTGTTTCCTCAGGACCGTAGGCCTGTCAGTGGGTCGAGTCCTGTGAGAGGGACACATACAGCCCAACCCAGGTTTGAGAGGGAGAGCAAAAAACAACAGCAAACTTTTGGGCTACCATGGAGAATCTCAGTCAGTGTTCTTCAGAGGTAAAGGCTCAGATGAAGAGTTGTAAAGCTCCCATCCATTACTAGGGTTTGTTTTACACTCGGCACTGTTGCTGGGTGGATATGAACAATCCCCAGGCATGACACAAAATATTACAGACCGCATAGGGGAAATAAACAATGGAGAAATAAACAGAGTAGAGTGGTGGGGGACTGCTGCTTTCCCTGGCTGTGGCTGGGTGAGAGCTGTCCACCCAGACCATCCCATCCCTTACCCAGATGCTGCAAGAATGTTGGCTTCACTGTCTGAAGTTGGGTTGTTTACACCACTTCCTATCATCTCAATTACACACTTCCCAAACAATGGAGTCTGGGATATAATATAGAAAACAACTTGCAGCCTGGCCCTGACCTTTAAAGTACATGCATTGCTAAGAAGAGGATAGGTCTGTCAACTGAATGCCAAGAAAGGGACAGCCATCCAATGAGTCTGCTCCCCTCGCTGACATCTAAAGAAATATTGTTATTTGTATAGTTTGCAGCCCGTGTGGATGTGCACTCACCAGTCCTGCCTGAGCGAACAGTAACTGAACGGCAGTCTTGCAGGCCATTCTCCAGCTGGAAGGACAGACCTGGTTGAGGACCTCAGTGACTGGGGAATCATCCCGGGGGGTTACTCCGTTCTGCCCCACTGCTTCTTTAATGAGCTGCAACATGGTGTGCTGAGAAGACAAAACAGGGTGACTGGTGTAAAAAACAAGCTACTGATGCAAGACATTAATACACAACCCCCCCCCCCAAAAAAGTTCCGTTTTTAAAGGTATGGTGGGGGTATATGGGTCACATTCACATCTTAAAGACACTAACCTACAACTGAATAGAATTATAAAACTATATAGTCCAGTGCCTCAATCCTCACAGTAGTTGAAATCCACTTTGTCAACCTGACAAGGCAGCTGACGATGGCATTTGTTAACTGAAAAATGTTCCAGTGTTGTAACAATGCTTTTATCAACAATTAGGCAATTCTTCCATCCAAATCCAATCATTTATTTTATTTTTTTATTTGTAAAATTGTTAATCGACTATTCTGGGATGAACTCACCAGCACATATTTACAATCCACTCATTTGATTTCATTATACCCCCTTAAAATCTTTTTCATTGTCATTATAGGTTATTATGTATACAGAACTCACACAAAAATAACTTAAATCAAAGGGCACGTCACACCTTTCTAAGGCTGGATGGCAACACATTTGGTTTACCTTGACTAGTTTGGTTTCTGTGGGATGCTGCTATGAAACACTGAAAGGTAGATAAGGCTGCCCAGCACAGAATTGTTGCTACATCAAGTGTCTGCTATTGAGAGAGCTCTGTATTACTCTGGCATTATATCATGAGCATCCCCAGTAACCTTAACTGATTGGAATACAGGGATGTTGTCGGTTAACTTAAGGCTATATTTCTAAAATGTTCAAACCTGCCATGTATTAGATTTTTACTTTTCCCTATTCCTTCTTACCGTATTGTAAAGATGAATCAAGCACTGTCCATAGTTTACAATAAAACATAACATGTGTTTAACGTAATGCGCTACTTTTTAAACAGAAGTGTTAATTTATACAAATCTGAATGCATTCTAAAATTGTGATTAATCACGATTAACTACAGTGGTTTTTGCGATTTATCATTTAAATCGTGTGACAGCACTAATTATTATTATAGTTTGAAAGATATGGGCAACCACCTATTTCAACAGCCTTTCAGCAGGATGCAATTCAAGATGTGGGTTCTCATTTATCCAGCATGCAATCGGGAATCTGTGTATGCCGGGCGTATCATTGATTCCATACTAAGTGTGGGATTTATCAATATAAATGTTTGCTTATTTTTATTGGGCCACATTTTCTGAGATGTATTGAATGAGACGAGGTGCTAGACTTTGTTTTGTTAACTTATGCAGAGATCGATGGCTCAAAACACCACCTGCCAAGATAGCGTATGCCACATTCTCAATAGATCCCCCCAGAGGACTGCAAGTGTGAAGACAATTGTGTTGGAACTGTATCAAGCTTCTGTGCATTACACACACATTTTACTTGATTGTCTTACGACTGACAGCCACAATCCTGGGTGGTAAATATTGATCATGCTGGTGTAAATTCAAATGCTATGGAAATGATTATGCAAACCATGTTAAGCCGATCTAGCATTTTATTCTCCCTCATAATGTAAACAAGCCCAGAGACAGCATCCAGATTGGCAGATGCTCTTTAGTTTCTACGTAATATTGATAAATGAGGCCTCAGGAGAGCAATTACAATATTGCAGATAGGAATGTCGTAAAGCTGATATGACTCCTGATTCCACATAAAATGTTTATGCACAGCTGAATGTTCTGAAAGAAACGCTCACCGTTTTAAGTTTGAGGTTGTCAGCAGCCGACTCATTGAAGGACACTCCTTTGAGGAAGTGGGATCCAATCTGCACAGGGATAGTGGGCAGCTCACACTGAATGGGCTGGGAGATGGTCTGCATCCTGCCAGCCTGTTGGGCCTCAGCCTCACTGCAACAACCCTACAACAGAGGCATCCAAATGGTGACATGAAAAACATGCACAGACACACGTATACGGAAACAAGCATAGACGCACGCGTACGGAAACATGCACAGACGCACAGACATACATACATGCAAACACAGACAAAATACAGGATGTACATATAGATTTGAGCATGGGTATGCCCTTATCACAGTCACTATATTCCAAGGCTTTCAAGATTGTAATGAGCTGTAATATGACCTGAGGTTAATGTAAACCTACCTGTAAAGCTGCCTCCACAGATTTGGGATTAAGGTGAAAGCCCGCCTTCAGTGCATATTCACTGTGGCCCATACTTTCAAGTGCTGCTTTATAAGCCTGGCAGGACAAGGGAAGAAATTGTATTATTTGTCATTCCAAGCGTTTATTCATGTAGTCTTTTATATAAATGCCATGGACACATTGATGAGAGCAGAAGTTAATGTTCTGGGGTGAGTAATCGAGACACTCTGAAAGCGTTAGTTGAAAGCCGGCTTCAGATTCATTCAAGACTGGTGTTTTGTTTACTTCCAGACCCCAGAACGTATGCTACAGAAAAAACACTTGTCAAATGAACATCCTAACTCAACCACAATTGAATTGGAAGGCAACTAAATCTAAAATATTTTACTTTAACAGGAAAGATCACATCATGTTGATTAATTACTGGACATTCAACATTCAGCTTCAGAGTCGCATGGAAGTCGACACCTAAAAATTACAGAAACTAGCAAATAACAGAAACTAGATTTGAGAAAATATAATTAAATGGTAAACCCAAAATATGTAGTCTATTACATTTCTCAAATTAAAACGATCGTAATAGGCCAAAGTTATACAGCAATGTGTGTGCTTGTGTCAGCAAGAATGTTCCAGTTGAAAAATTGATAAAGGCCTTAAATATATGAAACCAAAACCCAACCAAGCAAGCTCAATGTAGCTAAAAAAGTCATAGACAAAGTTAGGTATTAAACTAGGTTTGCTAATAGGCTAGACTAGCTGGTCAGGTCTGCCACATATGTCAGACACAGCTTATTTTGTTTGATTTTGCAAAAGGTTGTAGACCTACAGCCCCTAAAACAGGAAACACAATCAGCATTTTCTGCAATGTTCTACTTCCGTTCAGTTGTGCACAGCAACACCCCAGCTCTGCTGAAAAATATTGTGTGGGGGGCACAGCTACCTGTAAGGCATTGTCGATCTTCACGTTGAGCTCCTTCAGATGGTGATCGGGGATGTTAGGATTGTTGGAGCAGAAGAGCTGCTGCACCTGGATGCCTGCCAGGCAGCCGTCACGGCCCCTCTCCCTCAGACGCCCTGTGGCCTGGAGCACAACACACAATCTCAGGTAACAAAGCTAGCAGCACATCTCGCAATTATAGCAAGGTACAGAATATGTATGACTAAATCCGCCAGTGTGGGATTAGAGGGTAATGGCAGTTCTTAGTTTCAAAATCAATGCAAAACAATGAACTATTCACCAGGCCAGGGTTGGACCTAGACAACTGCTCCTAAACAGGGAGCCTGACGGCCTCAATCTACAATAACTATCCCGCGGGGCAGTGAGGCCAGTCCATACCGCAGCAGCACATTCCTGCTGGATATCCAGCATGGTTCCCTCCAGGGCGAACAGTCCACATGCCAGGGCTTTAAAGATCAATCAGGCCACTATTGTCCATTCTGGCTCCACTGTATAGAACAAAGCTCCAAATGTGCCAGAGGGCCTGTGATTAGCTACAGGATTAGCCAGCTAAGCTCCCCTAACAAACTGGAAACCAGTTCTATTAGGGTTTGGTTGGAGATGTGTAAGCCTAGTTAACAGTAGAAAAGGGAAAACTTGCAATACAGGCTAACACATCCAAACCCCTTAAAAGGGAAAACAAGGGCAGCATTTCATTTTACAGATATGTATAACAGACAGTTTGTCACATTTTGAGGATAATCTAGCCTATTTCGACCTCAAAGTGAGACCAGTAGGTTCCTCAGAAAATACTACATTATGCCCTGGCTTCCACCTGGACATACCTCTGCTGCACACTTCCATGATCTAGACGCCTCCTCCAGCTCAGAGAGGGGCCCAGGACAGGAGCTCTGAGAGCGGGCACTGCTCCGTCGTTCCTGTGCCTGGGCAAGGGCCTCCGCCAAGCATGACTGGGCCACAGGCTGCACCTTTTGCAGGGCTTGGGATAGAAACTGGAAGTGCACCTGCATCACTGTCAGGAAGCACCGGCCCAGCACCTGGAGAGAAGACAACATGAAATAAGATCAAACCCATTATAGCAATTTACTGCTTTAAAGATCACCACGGATTGGTCTATGTACAAATGGTGGCTTTGACCCCGTCAATTACTCCACATTTTCTTCACATTCATAATTCGATCTATAACACAATAATAAAGATTAACTTGTTTGCCATCAAAGTACACACAATACCCCATAATGACAAGAAAGCAAAGACTTCCTTGAGCTGGCCGTCCAGCAAAATGAAGTAAACGTTAAGAAAGGCTTTGGTTGGGGAGGTCACCAGAAAGCCAAGTACTACAGTTTTTATTTATTTAACCTTCATTTAAGCAAGGGATGCTGAAACCGAAGGTCTCTTTTGCGATGAGCCGTGCCTCAACATGAGGAGTAAACAATAGAAAGTAGATTCCTTTCGAGGTACCTAAAATGTGATTTTGAAACTTCAAACTGTTGCAGCTTAGTATTGTTTAAGCCAATATGTACCATGATACTGCATACCTCTGAATACTGTCCCAGTAACACCCCGAATCTTGTCAAGCACACACGCACTAGGGAAACACTCACAACGAAAACAATCTACCCTCTAAAATCTAAAAGAGCTGGAGAGACATTTATTGTACACTGGTTAGACAGAAGCCACTCCTGAGTATAAGGCATAAGAAATGCAGTTTGGATTGGCCAAACAGCACTTACAATGATTGAGATTCATGAGGAAAACTATTATCTGGTCTGATGACACAACCATTTAACTATTATGCTTGAATGCCAGGCATTCATTCTGATCCAAATGAGGTACCACTCATCACCCGGCTAATACCATGCTACCTGTGAAACGTGATAAAAGGAGCAACATGCTATGGGAATGCTTCTCTGCAACAGGAACTGGGAAACTTGTCAGTATGGAAGGAAAGATGAATGGAGCAAAATACAGAGGTTCTAGAAGAAACCCTGAAGCCAATTAGGTATCAGTCAATTAGGGTTAACGGTCTTGTTCAGGGACTGAACAACTTTTTCTTCACCTTGGGGAATGTCAGCTTGGGGATTAGAACCAGCAACCTTGCATTTACTGGGCTAATGCTGTGGTACAAACACGTATGCAATGCTTTGAATTACCAAAGACTCATGTTGCATTACTTACAGATTTTTTTATGTTGCACTACCTTCTATAATTTTCAATTGGAGAGTGAGGGAGAACATAGATTTCATAGTGAACAGAAACAGAAAAATATTAAAATACTTTGAACGAACAGACAAATCCCAAATTCTATAGGTTACAATTATCTAGTTTGACAAAAAATGTAATAGGAGCTGCAACACAAAGGACAATAAATCATCCATGCCACAGGGGTAGGCTGATGTAATGAAATGATCGGAAAATATGAGGAACAAAATTGTAGCAGGGCCAACTTCTGGCCGCATGCATGGCAGGCTTTAAAAGTGAAAAGCATAGTGAGAAGAATATATTATCGTTCATCTTCACCATTATGGTAGTTCAGATGGTGGTGTGAGGTACTTGTGGCACCATGGTAGTGGGTCAAATCCATTGGATCCCATATGTATTTGTTGCCAAATCCAAGACTAGCAGGAACATGAAAACCAGATGCCTATGTTTCATTTCTCCATTTCAGTCTTAAATATCTGTTTAGTACTGGTAGTGATTGAGCATAACAATCATTTGGCTGACTTAATTCCCATTTAGGCTTGATATCACAATTCTGTGAGGCAGTTAACACTTGTACTTCAATAACATCGATAACACTTGTACTCCAGTAATCCGATACAGGATGTGTTAAGAGTTGTGTGTAGCTAACACCCAGGATTATCCCTTTCTTGACCTTGAGAAGAATATACTCCCTTGTTTTGACTCAATGGCTTCTGATTTAATTTCAGAACCACCTGGAGGATGACTTCCAAATGTGCCTGATTATTTCCAACCAATTGTGCTTTTGTCTGAATAGGTGTCCAATATGCTCTAGTAATATTTATAATAATGTTAGTTTTTATTGCACAAGCTATTTTTATTTTTATTTCTCTGTTACAGTTTTGCTGAAGAGTAATTCCTAATATACTACATTTATATCCAGACATTGTATGACATACGACTACAGAAAGAGAAAGTGATTTAAATATTTACCATTTATTATCAGGCTTTTAAAACATATTTTGTCATTAAAATATATATATTTTTTGAATATGAGTTTCTTGAAATTTGAAGCATTATCAAAAGACACATTTTTATTTAATGCCAGGGTACACAAATGACTAAACCTAGTACTGCCGACTGTGGTATATGAATAGCGACAGCCGCCATGAAGTTTCTGCTAATTCCTTTGTTGACGCTAGAGGGAGGATGATGTCATGTCAAAGAATCTAACACTTTTTTTGGGTGTGTCAGTGCACAAATTTTAAAAAAGCAAGAAGAAATCATAGGTTGAAAGAATGCTAATATAGATGGTTTAAAGACATAATGTCTGCTTGATAATGTCTCAAGGTTGCTTTACTACAGAAAAAAAACAAGATGCAGCTTGTCTACAGTTCTGTATGCATATCATATTTATGTTTCAGTAAAGTTTTTATAGGAAAAATCGGGTTGAAATCAAGTGAGATACAATGAAAGCGGGGGGGAAGTGAGTAACCTAAAGTTAGCATCTCAAGTTGCTGAAATAAGTGACGTAGCAAACAGTCAAGCAAACAGAACATACCTTAGAATTTCCTAACAAGTACGTGATGAGTTGAATTATGTGTGTCAGCTCAACAAATGTTCAAATACATTAGAGAACCAATGATCTAGAACACTGGATCTCAACTACTCAGATCAAGCATTCCGGGTACCCTCACTTTCTCCACATTGTAATATATACAAATTCATAACATGTTTTGTTACCAATCTACACGCAGTACCCCATAATAGATAACATTTAATTAAAATTATATTTGAACAGCCAAATAGATGTACATATGTATACAGAATCTTCATTCACTACTTTGAAGCACTATAGAAGGCCTGTTTGCAGCAATGACAGCTTTGAGTCTTCTTGGGATTTTTGCTCCCAGTCAGAGGTCCTGTGTGCTCTGGATCAGGTTTTTTTCAAGGACTTCTCTGTATATTCATTCATCCTTTCCACAAGCTTGTCTCCCAGTTCTGGTTACAGTGAAGCATTCTCATAGCACGAAGCTCCCACTATCATACTTCCCAACTTGTATACAAAAAGTAATGAGCAGTACATTGTTTTTGCCAGACATAGCGCATGGCACTGAGGCGTAATAGCTGAACAGACAGCCCTAGAAATAGTCTTCCATTTTATAATGATGTAGCCCATTATGCTTCTGAAAACTTTCAATACTTGAGAAAAAAAATACAAACATAAAAAAAGAAATTTGACCTTGACATTTTGAAGTCGGTAATCTTAGACAGATGTGTGCCTTTTTAAATCATGTTCAATTAATGGAATTTGCCACAGATAGACTTACGTTTTTCAGATGGAAAGACGCTTCTGCAGTGCTTTAGCGGACCTGGAAATCTGTGATTCCGTTCAAACACTCAGTAGACAGCCTCCTAATAAACCATGACATTTTCATGCATATTTGGCATCTGATACACATTAAGCAGCCAGGGGAGCAAAGCTTTGATGAAAGTACAAGTTTTGTTTTCCGTACTGACTGGGCTTACAGCATTTCTGAGGAAAGGGGTAAAAAGTATGGAGTAGGGATAGCGCTTAGTTTTAACATTCCACAATTCTTCAAACTCAAGAGATGTCTTTTTCACAAAGACCCAATTCTATCTTTTACATACTACTGCCAAGAACTTGTTCATACAGACCAGGGTTTCATTTAGTTGGCAATTGCCAGTTTTAGGCCAATGTAATGAATTTTATCCAGCCAGAGTGTGTGGAGGACTCCGAAACATTGGCACTTGATATGCCAGTATGAAAAAAGTATGAGAATGTATCTACTCACTGCTGGATAAAAGCATCTAGTAAAGTCTTTATAAATGAATGGAGTAGGGTGAATAGACAAAAATTAAAATGTCTAATTCTGAATGTGCCTGAAAATTTGACTTTCCGGGACCATTCATGAACTTCTCAAAAGCATTTCATGTGCAAGACAATCATTACAAACTATAAACTTATATACCTACTTTATATTTACATATGTAGGTCTGTTAACATTATGGGAATAGCAAAGGCCTAAATAAGGCCATTTATATCAAGTTCAAACAAGGCCTATAACAGAACCAAATATCATAACATATAAGTCAAATTTGAAGAAGACAAAAACACCTAATGTATTTTGCTGGGTGCACAACATCAAAATCTACAGTTACATATACATTATTCAGAGGCTAATTAAAGAAAAATAAGAAAGATAAAATTTCAGCTAGTAGTCTTTGAAATATGTTGAACTCATTGGTCAAGTGTGGGGAAAAAATACAGTCTTAGTAGTATGTGGCCATTAGATTTTTGCCTTGTCTGTAAATATCCTAAGTGTTGGTTTCTGATAATATTGAGAAAACATCTACTCAACTGTTAGAGCTTTGTATTTCATTCTTCGAATCATGCCCATAGGTAAGACAGAGTACAGTTAATTTTTCCCAGACGCTTGTTGAAGCCAGAGGGAGTCAGTCAGTGTGGCTGCCAGACAATCTGAACTTTCACTGAGTTGGGCTTTTTCAGCTTTAATATTCATCTGTGCATATCCAAGACCACAGAATTACAGATTGTGGTGCAAAGGTCTTTCCTGCTATGGGCACAACCACATCCATTGCGGCACAGTTCCTCTCAAAATGCACTGGCCTACCATTCAGCCAATTCACTCACTCTCTGCTGCTGACACTGGGCATCGGTCCCTCATTACAGATTGAGAATTTCTTCTATCAGGTAGCTAAGCATTATGAGACACTTGACCTACACAACTTAACACCAGTCCTGCAAAAAAGTAACAAAATAAATAAAAGCAACAAGTTCTAAAAATGCAAGTCTAAACCAGTGATGTAGTCAAGTCTCAAGTCTTCTCTGCTTGAGGTCAAGTCCAGGTAAATGTCATTTACCTAATGAACTACAGACCCATTGGAAAGAGGAATTTAGTCAGTAAATGGTTTGCTATCCCATTTCCTTTCTAGCTGTGTCATCTGTTTTATATATAGCTTAATGGAAGTGGTGATGTTAACATAACCTAATAAGGGTGTCAACAGAACTGTGAATAAATTACCTTCATTTTCTCAGTACAAACTCTTTTGCAACAAAAACGCTGTGCTTGGAGGAAAATAAAGGTTGTAATATACAATTAAAGAAAATGCTATTGTTTTTTACTTCTTGTATTTCCTTACCAAGCAAAGGGTAACTAATAAGATGACAAGGGATTGCTAAATTATGGATAAACAACATCCCACTGCTTTCCTTAAGCGTTGTGTCACTCAAATTCATTGTTTCTCATAATATCCGAAGTCCAAATTGAATCAGAAGTCATAAAAATTGGGAGAATCCTGGATTTACAGCTCTGGTCTAAACCTTCATTAAAATGTGGTATAAAAAAAGCTCTATTGACAAGGAAATGACAAGGGTAAATGCAAAAGGCAAATTTTTCCACAGATAGACCTAATGTCAGTGTAATATTATGACTTTGACAGCTGTTCAGTGTGTGAGCCTGGGAACCCCTTACCTCCACATCCTGCAGGCTGAAGTCGTTCTGGTCTTTGAAGTTGGCGGCTCCAGCGCTCAGCTCCATCAGCATCTTGGCAATCTCTGGTTTTATTGCTGCAGTCAGCCGGCTGGCCGCCTCCATGACGTGTTCCTGCACGTCCTTCAGTTGCATAGCTGCTTTTGAGTAGTGAGAGTTCCTGAACACGCTACTGAACAAGTCCGTGAGGAAGGCGCTGGCCCGGCAGAACACATTAAGCGCGTCCAGGTACTTGGAAATACCCTGCTGGATGTCTGCGACTGCGGTGGTAGCACTGGATTGAGGGGGGTGGCAGCTGCCAGGCATGCCCACCCCGGTGGAGACACTCATTGGGGAGGTGGGGGAGCAGGTAGAGCCCAGGGGGGCGCTGAGGGTCCGGCTCAGCTCAGGCATCTGGAACTGCTGGTGCTGCTGCACTTTCTGCTTGGACCCGCCGAGCAAAAAGCGCCGCTTGTAGTCCATTTTACTTTCCTGCACACTACAACAATACATAAGTGTCGGGCAGACTCTGGAAGCTCCGGGTTTCAGCTAGCCAGAAGCTCGCTCTCTTTCACAAACAACCACCCAATCCAACAAATAGTGCTAGACCTTTTATGTAGTTATGTAAAAAGACGACTTAAGGGTTCCATCTGCCAGATGCTCATCTCAATAGGCCTTGTAATTGTAAGAGATGCAGAGAGAGAATAGGGTAAAGACTTGCTGACAATGTTAATGTGCAGCCCTGCTGCAGCTCACGGTGGACAAAAGCAAGCTAAGGTAACTGGCAAAAATGCACCCTTCAACTCTTTCAACACGTTTAGCCTTAAAAAAGTCACTGGTTTACGAGGACACAGCAAAAAAGAAAAAGACTGGGCAATGCTCTACAATTCACTGTTATTCTAAGACAAGATTTAGTCCAGATAAATCTCAAAGTGCATAACCTTTCATTCAACTAGACCAAGAAAAATGTCTTCTTTGTATAACATGCACAATATATGTATAGATGCCTTTTTTACGGGTAGACCTCTAATAAAAATAGAAAATCTTTAAAAGCTGTAAGCAAAAACAAACCAATGAATTTGGAAAAATGCAAAACTGGTCCACAGCAAGGAGTGTGAAAATAAAAAGACAAAAACAGTTCTCAAGTAGGACAATGGTGCCTTGTCACTTCCTCTCTCCGATAGTAGCCTTTGTGCTGTGTGTTAGGAGCAGAGTGGAGCTGAGGGCAGACAGAACCAGTCCGTCAGAGATCCTCTTCACACATTGTGTATGTGTGGCTCATGGGGCGGTGAGAAGCCAGCTGATGAGGACTGCTATAGGAAACTTTGCTGGCCTCCTCGAAGGTCTTGTTGTTTCCTTCGGTTAGCTGAGGTAGTTATTACTCACCGCGGAAACAAATGTGTTTCCAGATCTCGCTGCTTCTCTTTCACAGAGCGCAGATTAGAGATGAAACAAAAGCACACATGTATCTGTAAGGCCTCTATGTCATTTCCTATGGGAGAAAAGGGGAAAAACAAAAGAATGTTACCGTGATAGCAGAAGGATGATCTTTTGAACATTTTGAAACGTTTTTTTCTTACCAATAAAACCTGGATGTGGAGGCAGCAATTTGGAAAATTGGAACAACATACTATAACCTAACTCATTTAGCAGCAAATCAGAAGCAATCGCTTGACTGAAATAAAGTGGCTTCTGGGTCAAGTGTCAATGTAATCTCATTAACCTTTATAATTCAGTAAATGGTACAAATGCTGACACTGTAGATCCCTGCATATACAACAAACACTTCGTAACTGTTACGAATGATCTACTTGACAAAGCATCTCTGAAGCATAATAAATCAGTAATGTAGTAGAGTGCATTGTTGAAAATCATTGGAGATCTGTGAATGATCTCATCTGTATTGCTAAGAGAAACACAAATGCTAGCATATATTATCGCCAAACTTGAGAACAATGTGAATGTCACATGACTAGCTAGAGATGTCAGTGTTAATACTTGAAAATAGATTTAGCTTTTTAATACTCCGAGCTATCATAGAGGCTAGGAAATTCAGGCAAGACATTTTGCAAAACTAAAACTTAAACAACCGCTATCTCAGATGATGTTATACTTATTGTTGATACTAAAATCCCTTGATGATATCACGCCCTAGACAGGAAGCAAAATGTCCACATGCAGTATCAAACTGATCAGACTATATAGGCCTACAGATTACAGAGTGAACTTTTATTAATTCTGTGGTGGAACTTTCAGTTATCACCCAGTCCCATGCTTACAGCTACGTTCTGGGATGAGGGAGAAGCTTGTGGAAAGAAAACAAGGCACAGCTTTTCCTCAGGATAACACCAGAGACACCCATATCATTGTGTGCTGCTCAAACAGCCTGTGCATTGTACAACCACACAAGCATTCCACCCCTCAGTCCTGTTTATCTCCAATGTTCCACTGACCTTCAAACTTCACTTCCTTTAACAGAGTGGTGTGCATACAGACCCCGCCTTGGTAAATGGGCCTTCACATGCAGGGATGGATGCCTATAGTCCTATCGTGTCATGGAAATGCAGTGTAAACCTGCCTGTTACCTTCTAATATAACGTGTGAGAGTTGTGCAAGAGATACCGCCCACTGAACACTGCAGTGTGAATATGTTGTAGTCGTGTGTGGGGACATAGGAGAAGCTTCTGTCCCTATAAGTAAACAAACAAACAAACAAACAAACATTCACCAATGAAGTCAGTTAACCCGTTATGGCAAATGCCGTTTATAGATACCCTAGCCCGCTTGTGGGTTTTAAAGGTGCCATCATCAGCACCACAACTAGTTTGACCTAGAGCACCATGTAGGATAAGTAAATAAACTAGTCAGAGCATTACATGCATTTCTGTAATGTGTGCATATATTAGGGTTGGGCTATAGGACATCACCATATTTTAACTTGATCTGCGCCACCATGTCTGTCAGCACACAACTGTGCAGTACACTGCATGACTAAGGGCAATATGTCAGTGCCCTATTTCCTATAACCTACATGCCCAACACGTTAGTTAGCCGATTAATCGAAAGCACAAGAACAATGAGAACAGAGAGCACCAAGCAGGGCAAAATCAAAAAAAGGGCATACCATGTTTTTATTCTCCCTTTCTTGATCAACAATCGAATTAATCTACGGGCCTAAACAAAGCCCATTTCAGAAATGTGTTGCTATCGAAGTAATAATGAGACAGAGCATCAATATTTTTAAGATAGAATAGACTAATCAAGTAGGCCGTGTAAACAAATTGGATACATTTTTGCTTAACACAATGCATCTGGGTTTTAATAGGAAGTATACAATGAAATAAAAAGTAACTCATCACGCCTTGGCCAAAATAAAGGTTATCGGCAATATCAGAACTTTATTTTTCTGGTAAAGAGTGAAGTAACAATATTTCCTGCAGTAAGCTACCGAATATAGATTCGGGAAAATTGTTTGTTTTTATTGCGCTTTTTTGGAGAGGGAAATTCTATTCTATTTCATATTATTATTCCTTTAGCAGGCATGGGTGCATAACTGGTGAGTAATTGCAAAACGCTGTACTTGATTTTTTACTGAAATAAAAAATAGGGCTAAGACTGCTTTATAATTAGTTTCAAATATTAGGATCTTTTTTTTTTTTTTTTAGATGACATAGCTCTATTCCACCAGTCTTTTCTTATCACCAATGTGAATAAAACATGTATCTACATCTAATTGAAATTGAAATGTCATCCCAATATTAAATAATCAAAATACATGTTGACCTGATAGAATTTTAGGAAAAAAATATATGGTCTAATTTGCCTTTAGTCCTCCGCTGTGTTACATCACACAATACGTAACAGCTAGTTACATGGTATTCAGCAGGGAAACAGATATACCAAATCTGTTGTAACCAGATTCCCTCTCTTGAACTGCTTCATGGTGATTTGTCACATCATGATTGCCCCATGTGCTCTTTGTAAACATTCCAGGGCCTAAAATTAACACTGGTCAAATACAGTGAGTGAAAAATAAATTTGAGCTGATTTTGTATGTTTGCCAACTGACAAAGAAATGATAAGACTATAATTTTAATGGTAGGTTTATTTGAACAATGTGAGACAAAATAACAAAAATATCTAGAAAAACACATGTCAGAAATGTTATACATTGATTTGCATTTCAATGAGGGAAATAAGTATTCGACCCCTCTGCAAAACATGACATACACGTGGTTGCAAAACCCTTGTTGGCATCACAGAGGTCAGATATTTTTTTTGCAGTTGGCCGTCAGGTTTCCACACATCTCAGGAGGGATTTTGTCCCACTCTTTTTTGCAGATCTTCTCCAAGTCATTAAGGTTTTGGGTCACTGTCATGGTGGAATACCCATCCACAACCCATTTTCAATGCCCTGGCTGACGGAAGGAGATTTGACGGTACATGGCCCTGACCATCATCCCTTTGATGCAGTGAAGTTGTCCTGTCCCTTAGCACATAAACACCCCCAAAGTATGTTTCCAACTCCATGCTTGACGGTGGGGATGGTGTTCTTGTGGTCATAGGCAGCATTCCTCCGCCAAACACAGCTAATTGAGTTGATGCTAAAGAGCTTGATTTTGGTCTCCTCTGACAACACTTTCACCCTCTGAATCATTCAGATGTTCACTAGCAAATTTCAGACGGGCCTGTACATGTGCTTTATTGAGCAGGGGGACCAGGATTTCAGTCCTTCACGGCGTAGTGTGTTACCAATTGTTTTCTTGGTGACTATGGTCCCAGGTGCCTTGCAATCACTGACAAGATGCTCCTGTGTAGTTCTGGGCTGATTCCTCGCCGTTCTCATGATCATTGCAACTCCACAAGGTGAAATCTTGCATGGAGCCCAAGACCGAGGGAGATTCTTTTGGGATTATTCCATTTGTGAATAATCATACCAACTGTTGTCACCTTCTCTCCAAACTGCTTGGCGATGGTCTTGTAGCCCATTCCAGTCTTGTGTAAGTCTACAATCTTGTCCCTGACATCCTTGGACAGCTCTTCGGTATTGGCCATGTTGGAAAGTTTGGAATCTGAGAGTGTGCTCCAAATATCAGCTCGTTACCTATATAAAAGACACCTAGGAGCCAGAAATCTTTCTGATTGAGAGGGGATCAAATACTTCTTTCCATTATTAAAAATGCAAAACAATTTATAAACATTTTAACATGTTTTTCTAGATTATTTTGTTGTTATTGTGTCTCTCACTGTTCAAATAAACCTACCAGAAAAATTATAGACTGGTCATTTCTTTGTCAGTGGGCAAACACACAAATTTAGCAGGGGATCAAAAACTTTATTCCCGCGCTGTACCACTTTAGATTTTGATATCAGTGGGTGAAAAACGTAGTTCAGTAAAAGCATTTCACTTACTTTTTGCATATAGAAATTATCTACTAAATGTAAATGTTGTGATTCAATATTCATGGCAGTGTTCAAAAAATGTCTGCCCCTCTAGTTTAGGACAGGCATCATCACCCATCATGCTTCAACAACTGCAGGGGATGTGTCGAGCTACAGGAAGCTTGGTTGCTGACTGGAGAATGCATTTTCCTCTGACCAATTACATATCAGAAAACACTTTCTGACTGAGCAGGCAGTGTAATAAGAAGCAGAACAACTTGACAAGATGTGCTTCTAAATACAAGTCACAATCTTCAACTCTCCTAAACATGTTTGAATTACATGATGAGAAAAGGCCATATTTGCTGTTTGAAAAATAACAGAATTGGGAAGGGATTTTTTTTCCCCCCAATAACGGCCACCTTAGTCTAAATAGGCACTACAAACTCTGCAATCCAGAAAATGCAGATGGAATTACAAATAATCCCAGACAATATTCACATTTGATGAACATCATAAGAAATGAAATGTAACTTATTTTGAAAATGTATTAATTTGTCCAACATCATCATAAGGCATGAACACAATGCATTAGTAATTCATATTAAAGCTCTCCAAGAAGGAAACTGAATATCTGTCTGTTTGTGCAAGCATTTCTAGCATGTTACATAGCAGCAAGCGATTGAACTAAACATCTGACCTGACTCGTATGCCAAAATATCACAGACCAGACATTTTCAGCAGAACTAAGAGGGGTTACCATGGTAACAGAAACAACAGCAATTACCTCTGTGGGAGAATGTCTTCCACTGCCACTTGCTAGCTTGAATCTGACTATATTGTTAGTCATATGACGTCAGTAGTTAAACGTGCTTTAACACTGAAAACCACAAAGCACATGAACAAAACAATGTAAATAACCCAGAATGACTTCAGGAGATATTTGGGGCAAAAATGATTATTTACCGTTGCTGGAATAAAACTTTCAACAGCATAGTCGCTCTTGCGGTGTATGTACAGTGGGGAGAACAAGTATTTGATACACTGCTGATTTTGCAGGTTTTCCTACTTACAAAGCATGTAGAGGTCTGTAATTTTTATCATAGGTACACTTCATCTGTGAGAGACGGAATCAAAAATCCGGAAAATCACACTGTATGATTTTTAAGTAATTCATTAGCATTTTATTGCCTGACATATGCATTTGAATCATCAGAAAACATTTAATATTTCGTACAGAAACCTTTGTTTGCAGTTACAGAGATCATACGTATCCTGTAGTTCTTGACCAGGTTTGCACACACTGCAGCAGGGATTTTGGCCAACTCCTCCATACAGACCTCCAGATCCTTCAGGTTTCGCGGCTGTCGCTGGGCAATATGGATTTTCAGCTCCCTCCAAAGATTTTCTATTGGGTTCAGGTCTGGAGACTGGCTAGCCCACTTCAGGACCTTGAGATGCTTCTTAAGGAGCCACTCCTTAGTTGCCCTGGCTGTGTGTTTCGGGTCGTTGTCATGCTGGAAGACCCAGCCATGACCCATCTCCAATGCGATTACTGAGGGGGAAGGAGGTTGTTGACCAAGATCTCACGATACATGGCCCCATCCATCCTCCCCTCAATACGGTGCAGTCGTCCTGACGCCTATGTAGAAAAGCATCCCCAAAGAATAATGTTTCTATCTCTATGCTTCACGGTTCGGATGTTCTTGGGGTTGTACTCATCCTTCTTCATCCTCCAAACACGGCGAGTGGAGTTTAGACCAAAAAGTTCTATTTTTGTCTCATCAGACCACATGACCTTCTCCCATTCCTCCTCTGGATCATCCAGATGGTCATTGGCAAACTTCAGACGGGCCTGGACATGTGCTGGCTTGAGCAGGGGGACCTTGCGTGCGCTGCAGGATTTTAATCCATGACAGCGTAGTGTGTGACTAATGGTTTTCTTTGAGACTGTGGTCCCAGCTCTCTTCAGGTCATTGACCAGGTCCTGCCGTGTAGTTCTGGGCAGATCCCTCACCTTCCTCAAGATCATTGATGCCCCACGAGGTGAGATCTTGCATGGAGCCCCAGACCGATGGAGATTGACCATCATCTTGAACTTCTTCCATTTTCAAAAAAATGCGCCAACAGTTGTTGCCGTCTCACCAAGCTGCTTGCCTGTTGTCCTGTAGCCCATCCCAGCCTTGTGCAGGTCTACAATTTTTTCTCTGATGTCCTTACACAGCTCTATGGTCTTGGCCATAGTGGAGAGGTTGGAGTCTGTTTGATTGAGTGTGTGGAAAGGTGTCTTTTATACAGGAAAGGAGTTCAAACAGTTGCAGTTAATACAGGTAATGAGTGGAGAACAAGAGGGCTTCCTAAAGAAAAACTAACACGTCTGTGAGAGATGGAATTCTTACTGGTTGGTACGTGATCAAATACTTGTCATGCAATAAAATGCTAATTAATTATTTAAAAATCATACAATGTGATTTTTTCGATTTTTGTTTTAGATTCCGTCTCTCACAGTTGAAGTGTACCTATGGTAACAATTACAGACCTCTACGTGCTTTGTAAGTACGAAAACCTGCAAAATCAGCAGTGTATCAAATACTTGTTCTCCCCACAAGCAGAAGTAAATGTCTGGCCCACAGTGAGTACACTCGACACTTTTAATAAAATTAACAACATGAATACAAATATGGATTGATGACATCAATATACAAATTTAGATGAAATCGGCAGCAAGCAATGATCTACAAACAATGGTTAAGAGTTAAGGTTTGGTGTAAATCCAGAGTGGTTGCAGTTAACAGTAAAAAGAAAGTACATAGTGTCTACATAAAGGCAACATTTTGCAGAGCTGAGAAAAGTCTACTTTAAACATGGTGCTCAGGGAGGCAGTCTTAACTAGTGCCTGTTAATCCTGCCTCTAAAGTCAAAGATTCAAGCATACATACAATGGTAGCCAGTCAGATGCCCACACTGCTTGCTGCTTAACCCAGGAGCAATATCAAGGATACAATGGGTGAACAGGAAACAGGAGTTTGACTAGTCAGGTCGAGGACAAAGATTTCAAATCCTAGAAACGCCAAAACTGTAGGGAAGTTGAAAGATCTAGTAATACTAGGAAATGAATGTCAAAACAATGGAGGTACAGTCTGCCAGATATTCTGATGAAAAACCAAAGCCAATATCGCCTCTAGTGTTTTTATACCGGCCAGTCAAACCATGAAGCTTCAGAACTCAGGTTTGTTGTTTTGTCTACAAAGTAGGGCTATGGGCCTTGGTGGTTGGCTCAGTTGATCTGCCATCTAAGCATTACACATCATTCTCCCTGGTGTTAATGGGCTGTGTAAAACACTGCTACCTGACGGGCCCCAGGACTGGCTAAGATAAGGCCTGGCCAAGCAATGCATTAATATTGATGTGACCCATGATACCCATCTCACTATCCTCTCTCTATTGGCAGCCAAGCTTCTTGTTCCAGTGCGGAACATATTAGATCTTACACCCAAACAAACATGTAATAGGAGGGTCCCCAGTTTGTGTTGCTGGCTCAGAGCCAGACAGCAGAGTTTAATGTCTTTCCTTCGGCAGGGTGCACTCAGGGCTAATGTTAGCTCAGTCTCCACCACTCACAGTTCATCTCAACTGCTGCTACTAGGAGGAAAGAGGTTTAGGGTTTCCTGGAGCAAGCTTTCTGTCGCCAGTAAAAAAAAAATTAAAAAACTTTTTTTTTTTAAATTAAATGATTTAACTGGGCCATGGAATTTTCAGTGCTAAAAAGAAACGTAAAATGTGAAACAATGTTACAGTCAGCAATGCAAAAGTGTATGACTTTTGAGAAAGTACAGCAGAAGGTAGCCTTATGGTAGGGATAAGGCAGCTGTTCCCCATGCTGACAGCTCTTTATCCATCTGCTGCTGAGAGGCACCAAGCCCACTGTCTGCTGGGCAAAACCACAGGCCCACCATCAGCATACCCCTCGCAGTCTCCTCTCATGAGCTCTATTTCAGCTTCCCAGGTCAAACAGCTGCCCTACGCTCCAAAGCACCATACTGTTTTTAGCACTGAAAATGTTCAGCTCAAAGAAAATGTCCTCTACATCTGTTGACAATGAAGCAAAGGAATGCATTTCTCCAAAATGTTTTTATGTGGAGTCAAACAAGACCACTTAAAAATAGGGCTGCAAATCGCCAGACGTCATAATAAAATATTATCCTAAAACTTCATTGCCAATACACGATTTTCATGATTCTTTATGCATTGTGATTCAATACTATGATTTCATTATTCAATTGTAGTTAATAACTGCTGCAAACCAATCGGTTCATTATTTCAAAATGAGAAAAAGCCATGTGAAATCTCTGGAGTGTTGGAGCAAGTTAAAATAACATTGCAATATTATCTAGACAAGGGCTGTCCAAACATTTCCAGCATGACGGTTATTTAAAAAGTGTAACGTGTTGCGAGCAAAACAAAATCTATTTTCAAAAAGGCACATTCAGTCCTTAGCGTGCTAGTGGAATGACAGCACTGTTTTCTTTAATATAACAACTGTAAAAAAGTTGATAAAGCAGCTCTAAGACAAGCCCAATCAAATCTGATAATGATTTTCTGCAAATTGCATTATACTTTACGAAATAAAGCTATAATGTAGATTTTTTGAGTCCATGTCAATGATAAAATTTGTATACAATAATTTCAGTTCTGGAAGACAGGGTTACAACATGAAATCAAAATTAATTTAAATAAAAATTATTGCTTTTGATCACCACAAAAAGTAAACAAATCAACAAATTGTTCTTAATGAATTACAAAAATAAAACACAATTGATTGCATAAGGATTCACCGTCTTTACTAAGACACACCTGAAAGTGCTGTGGCACAGCCAGATGCCATTTAAAAGTAACTTAATTAGAATCCACCTGTGTGAAATGAAAGTATTTCACAGGATTTCATGTTAAATGCATGTCTCCAGGAGGTCCCACAGTTGGATAATATCATAACACTATGGTTGGTTAGTGTTATAACTAAAAACATAATGAAGATAAAGGAACAGATAAAGCAAATCTGATAATGTTCTTCAAAAGCAACATTTCCAAGGCATTGAGTATCCTCAGAGCACCAGTAAAGGCCATTATTAGAGGCCTTTGGCAACTCTATAGAAGTCTTCCACGGCCAAGCTGGGTGACACTACGCACACTGCTACAATAGCCCAGGTGCACAAGTGGTAAAAAGAACATTTTTGAAGATAATATCATATCTCAGATAGAGTTTGCCTGAAAGCATGTGGGAGACTGATACCAAGTGGAAGTAGATTCTATTTTTATTTATTTTTTTACTAAAAGCTGAGCTATGAATGGCGCAAGCCTAACATCTCACATCTTTCATACACCATCCTTGCCGTGAGGCACTGATTTAGCTTGAGCAATTTTGCAAAGAAGAATGGGCAAATTGCTGTGGCCAGATTTGTAAGGCTGGTAGACTCAAAATTGACTCATGGCTGTGGTTGCGGCCAATGGTGGCTCTACTAAATACGGACTAAAGAGGGTGAATATTTATGCAGTCAATTGTTTGTTTTGTATTTGTAATTAATTTAGAACTATTAGCAGATTTTATTTTTTACCTCAACATAATTGACTTGTGTTGATCAGTCGCAAAAACTCCTAGTTAAATTATTTTACAGTTAATGTTGTACAACAATGTGGAATTATTCAAGGGAAGTGAATACTTTTGAGAGCCACTGTAATTTTGAATGGTGATTAAGATTTACACCAGTCTCAGGCAAATCTATTGTGTGTTGTATTCTGAAAATGCAAGTGTAAGGTATATTGAGGATTATACATTTCTATAGTTCTAAATGTTTATATTTAAATGCTGCAGTTACACACCTCACCAAACCCCCAAACCACTTGCTTTCAGGTTGCCTGTCTGCAGCAGTGCAGGGACAGTATTTGCCATGAGTTTCCCCAACAAGCTCTATCAAATTGACTTTAGAACCAGACGTTTATGTGCAGAGGCAATGTCCAGTGCTAGAAAAACCAGTTCTAATCACATTTGCATTTCCCAGTTTCTTCTTCACCCATCTCCCATGGTTCCTACTGTCAATTTATAAAATAAAATTTAAAAAAACAACAACAGCAACAACAAAAAGAGTGGGAGTGCAAATAAACATTGATGCATACAATGTAAATCCTCTCTCACTTTACCCCCCCCCCCCAGAATGTTTTGATGTGAAATACCTCATTCTTGAAATGTCCTTGCATTCTGTCCTCTGATGCAAATCACACCAAGCTTTTCTGTTTCCTATCACACTGCTAACGTGTACCTTTTACTCAGAAGTGGCTTCCATCTAGCCACGACCATAAAGGTCTGCGGCTGAGATGGTGGTCCTTCTGGCAGGTTCTCCAATCTCTGCTAAACCTGCCTTCTGGAAGACAGCTAGCTTGATGATTCCAAACTTATTCCATTTCACAATGATGGAGCCCACTGGGTTCCTGGGAAATTTCAATGCTTTAGCAATTTCTAGTAAACATCGCCAAATAGATTCTGACAAATCTTTCTTAGCTTCAAATCAACAGACATATTACAATTCTTACAGAAGCTTACTGGTGTTCATATTGATGAGTAAATCATTAGGTTTAGAAATATTTAAGATAGAGACCTGTTCGCTTTGGAATTACAATGAGAATCAGAAAGAGAGTAGTGGGAGCACATCACTCTGAGCTACATATCCTCTCAAAAGATGCACACTCCATCCAACCAGTGTGAGGCTAATAATTCAAAAATGGAGAGCATTTAACATGACAACAAATTGGACTTGAAGTGGACACCCTTCAAAAATATCCCCAAGAACCACAAAGAAAAACAATAACACAGGTAAATTCCAACCCATACATGTTATCCGGGGATTTTCAGAGCTCCCTTTCTGCATCTCAGGTTAGTGTGCATGCTTCAACAATGAGAAGGGTTACTAGAAAGAAGCCACTGCTGTTACAAAAGAACCATACTACCTTCTTTTTTCTAGAGACCACTAGGACAAACCTAAAGGTTTCGAGCAAAATCAGCCTTGGTCACAATCCATACTACTGTTTGGCAAAAAGCCAACTCTGCCTTTCATCAAAATAACCTTATCCCAACAGTCAAGCATGGTGGGGACAAAGATCTGGGGCTGCTCTTCTTCCTCTGAACCTGGTCGACCGCACATCATTAAGCTGGGACAAAAATGGATCTTCTAACAATACGTGGGCCAAAAGCATTCAAGGCAATCTACCAAAGAATGTCTCAGGAGAATGTAGATTTGTGTTTTGGTTTGGCCAAGTCAAATTCCTGACCTTAATCCAATCGAGAAGCTATGGTCAGACATGAAGCTGGCAGAACATGCCAGGCACCACTCAGACCTCACAAATGGCAGAGTTCTGTAAGGAGCAGTGGTAAAAATAAAATAAATCTTTAAAAAAATACAATTGTCAGAGACTGATTAGTGGCTATATGTTTAATCCAAGTTATTGCTGTTATTGAAGGTGCCACAAGCTATTGAAAGAAGGGGTTTGCCTATTTTGCACACATTAAATTTTTTGTTTAATAAACAACTTTTGGTATATACGCACATGTTTTTGGTTGTGTCCTTTATTTGGAATGCCTTTATTACAAATTGGGGTTTGGATAAGGATTATTTTAATATTTTATGCAAAAGAAATGGCCACCCCTGTAGGGTTAACATACTATTAAAAATATCACCGTGCATCATGAAAGTATCTTTGCAAAGGTAATAGACTGAAAACTGAATCAGCAAACAAAACATAGATAATCATTATTTTACGAAGTTCTATCAAATTCCATTTGTGGGAGGAGAGCAATATTACCACGACACTGCACACACACAAACGACCCTGCTCTGCCTGAATTAGAGAGTTGAATGCATAGAGAGAAAGTCCCAAAATTACTTCAAGCAACTTCGTAATTCACCTATAAAAAAAAAAAAATAAGAGTGACATTGAATTGTAGCCTATTAAAAACTGCATATCAGGTCCTATACAAACTCCTGCATACCTGAACCTTACTTTCATTGCTGATGGTGGTGATGCACATGTGATAGGGTTAGAGCACCTTCAGACAAGGTCAAATCCCTCACAAGGAGATCCCAGGTTTTGGCAAAGCTTGGCAATGTCAATGTTCTGATCACCAGACCAGACTGCACCTTTAATATACTTGGTGTTGCTAAAGGATATGGGCTGGCCTAGTTCCAGACTTCCTGAGGCAGTAGACGGGTTGAGGAGCATGTCAAGTTGCAGTGCATGTGCTGGTAACAACTGCTTGACATGAACCGAGCCAAGCTCCGGCTGGCCGCCTTACTGCCTGCCTAGAGAACATAAGGGGGGCATTGTGGCTGGCCCCGGCCTCCTCCATACCACCAAACAGAAAAAAAACACCTAGCCAGCTGCATAAGGATTTGAAAATAAATTAAAACCTGTTTCATAACTTTTTTTTTTTTTTTCACATTTGTAATCTTCTAATTATGCAATATATGGGGAAGGTGCATTCAGAGATTAGGTGTACTAACTGGCTATCTGCTAGTAGGTCTACATATTCAAACAGTGATTTGATAGCAGCCTTCATAAGAAGCTTATGTCTGTATAAAAATAGCAGAGTGGCTGCTTAAACAATAGGGCCTTATAAAATATGTGATGGGGATAACTGACAATCACAGAATCCAAACATTAAGTAATTAAAAAGTGCATAGTAGATCTTAGGAATCAATTATATTTATTGAAAATGTATTACTTTCCTTAATTTAGCCTAATAACTGGCAGAATGAAAAAACTATTTTCATCAGTCCATTGGGTATTTGTTTTGCACAATACCCCCACAAGTATGGTGCAAATACACATACTTGCACAAGCGTGGTACAAGTGTGAACAGCGTCTGGCTAGGTGTGCACTTGAATTAACATTGTGACATCAGCACCACACAAAGCATTCAAATGAGAAGCCTCTTTACAGTTCCCCAGTCCAGAACAGAAGCTGAGGCACTCAGAACCAAATACAGCCATGGCCACATGGAATTCTTCCATCACAGGATACAAATACTAGCAGTAAGAGGGGCTGGTGGGTCTCCTAATAAATACGACTCCAACCTAAATTCTAAACTTCTTTCTGGTCAACTAACGACAATACATTCTGTTGGTTTAAAATAACATTCTGTGGGAAAATCAACTAAATCAGTAGGAAAAAAATGTACTGGTTTGAGGCACCCATTTAAACCTAAACTTCATTTAGCAGCAGTGCATTTTTCTTTTTTTTGGTTTGACATCTCAAATATTGACCATGGAGAACAGCTGATGTTCTAGACTATCCAAAGTGTCAGGTTTCTCTTTAAATGGTTAACAAAGATCGCCTACAGTTGACTAACACATACCATATCTTCAGTTATATGTTTACAAAGTTGACAAACTGGTAGAGATGGCGTAAGAAACTAGCCCATTTGAAGACAAAAAGCAAACCTGAAAGTACCAGTGCTCTGCAGAAACAAAATATAACAACTCCATATCTTGATAACTGTAAAGAATCTTCTAAGGCTAAGTTAAGAAAGATTAATTTTCGTCAAAAATATTTCTGCGCAGAAGATTATACACAATTTACTGCCTAGGGATTTTATGAATTAATTTCAGTCACTTGAGGACATTCTACTGTCAGACAACAGAACTGTCAGAATGATTTGTAATAGGCTGTCATAGTCCTAAATGAGAATATAAACACTGATTGATGACATACTTTTTTATGGGGTGGGGTTGATTATATTTTTAATAAAAATTGGGTAATGGGCACAAATAGCATCATCTTGCGGACCACAGGTTATAATGCTTCTACATTTTTAAATAATATTTATTATGGTTTCAAAATAAGATTTTCATAAATTTTGGACTACAATGTTGTCCTAAAATCACAACAGATGTTCTACAGAAAAGAGGAGCCCCCAGGGAGCATAAAGCCCCTTAACTGACCTATTCTAACAATTTGCATCGGCTTACGGTTGCTGTTGTTAAGAAACACACAGAATCAACAGAAGAAGCTTGGAAGGTGACAAAAATAAAATGACAACAAATACTTCACTCTCACAGAACTCTATGGTCAATTCCACTAAGGCCAACTTTGAATGGTTGATGAACTTAGCTTATATTAGCAAAAGCCTGGGAACAGTGTTAACCTCCACCCTAACCAACAAAGATTCCTTTATGACATTCTAAACTTCCATTATGACATTCTAAATGAGTCTTTATAAGCATTGCAGCAAGAGCAACCCTAAAATGTTTTGTTGAAGTGAATAATCACTCCGATTCAGTACCTAAAATCAGACAACGCCATTAGACCATTGATACACTCCGGGCAAATTTTATTTTTTATGATTTTTTTTTTATACAAAGGTTCAATTACATGAATGACATTTAGTTTTTTGTGAGCTCAACACACCATTTGACAAATACTGCCAAAACTAGAATAATCTGAGACTCTGGGACTTAGGAAGCTCTTGTTTAACTTAATAAAACACTCAACCCAGTATAAGGCAGAAAACATAACAGAAACAACCAAACTCCAATGATATCAAGTTAAGGAAAATGACTGACATAAGACGACCAACAACGAGAGTGATCGGATAAGGGACAACATGATAGTTGAGGAATTTAACAGGTAGTGTTAAAAAAACGCCACAGCTATTTTCAAGAATGTAACTAAGTAAGGCGAGAACAGACAATAATAACATGATATGGTTGTCTGTTTACTAGAGGCTAGTTAACTGCTACCGAGCCTTGACTAGATAATGACTGACTTTTTAACAACTAAAAAACGTAATCATTTTCAACCTGACTACATTATTACAAATGTCATAAAAATGTTAGGTGTTTATATTGGTGTAAAAAACTATACTTCACTTGTGGACTAGAAATGTATATTTGGTAGCAGGTCACTTTTTTCCTTTATTCTCCAAACTGCAGCCACCCAAACAGGAAATACATTCCACATGACCTCAGAAGACAGATAGAAGCAGCCTTGATGCAGCTTTCAAGACTACTCAGAAACCCTGCATGTTTTTCTCCTTTACTCAGAAACTGGTTGTTTCATACTAGCCTTCTGTATTGTGTAGCAGCACATATTTGAGAGGGGATTATTCCTGGCAGTTACAACAATTTAAATCTGTTAAGATAGTTTACTTAGGCAGTACTGACGCAAACCCATTCTTATGTCACTCACACCGTAGTGTTCTAAATGTATGAAATAAACAATACATTTAAAATCTTTGAAATAAAAACACACTATCTTAAATCTTTGAAATGCTCAGCCACAGAATTACTGAATGATCACAAATCTAAAATAAAAATAGTAAGGGTAAAAACTAATGCAAATGCAATACCTTGAACAATGTAGAATATCGACAAATTCAACATTGTCGATATTATCAAGCAAGATGTACCAGATGCACCAGACAGTAAGGGTTACTTAAGTTGAGGATCTTAACGATGTCCTAGGTTCTTGATAAGCGAGGGTTACTCCCGTTCTAAGGATGCAGCAAACCAGCTCCTACTGTTGCCCACAAGCAAACGTTTATGAAAGCAATCCTAAAGCAACCTATATTACCATATATAAATAACAATAAATCACATGCGTGAAGTTTGCAGATATCCACCTACATCTTTAGCGGATAAACTCGGAACTAAGACTAGTAGCAGTAGGAGACGTAGATGCTTCTTGCTAGCCGATCGCATAATTACCACCCGGCTCGCTAGTTATTTGTCAAAACAAAAGAATCCAAAAAAATCTGTACCTACTATAAATCGGTAATCGTCTTTCAAATTCGACCACCTTCGTACTAGCAGATGTGTGGTTAGTTCCAGTGAGCCGACAGTCAGATCTGTGTCATAGAATATGCACAGACGAAGCTAGATAGCTAGCTAGTACGAGGCTAGTATTTAGGAATCTGGTCACTATTTAGCAGGAAGATGCAATGGAATCCCCGCAAGCGCAGTACGCGGGTTTCATCGAAACTCATGCAGACAACACCGCGGCACTATGTCGCAAGTTATTAATACGGCAACGTTATTTTAACGCCCTAAAACTAAAAGAAATTTCTCCGATGTCGGGCTGCTCTTGTCAAACAGTTCAGCACCATATAATAACTCCACAAAGGGCATGAGGAAATATTACTATAACAAACGATAAAATGTTCAGTATTTACCCGGTTTGAAAAATGAACGTTTGGACACAAACCCAAAGACCTAACCTTAACGTTTGTATCCAAATGGTGGGCTGTAAGTTTGTAGAATAACATATAACACACATATGTTTACACACACTTATACCGCAGACAGTGAAAGGTACATTGTAATGTTAACCTAATGTGACCCCTTCAGAGAAGCATACCTGGCTTAACCAACGGTTGCTACTACTGTAAATAGTTTATTAACATTACTTTACAGTACCTTGCTAGCAAATGGCATCAGTTGAACCCACCTTGCACACTGTTGCAAGGTGGGCGAATACTAAATCATATTTTCAAAGCAAAGGGCACGTCCAAAACCAATCAAACCAAAGTAGATTAACGTTATCTGCTCCGCCTTATATAAGGAACAACATCTAGCTAAAACAAATTCAGTATAAGATAGAAGATGCTTTATTAATGTTACGATAAATTCGTAGTTTGAAACTGTTTATTGTTGGTAGATACTGTAGCTAGCTAGATATATTGTAGTTTTACGGTAAATCAGTAGTTACTGAACAGCCACATAACGTTAAATTAGTAGCTGGCTAGCTAACTACTTAATCGAAAACGCGTATCTCTGCGACATCACTTTTCAGTACAGTACGCAGAGAAAAACAACTGGAAATGTCGGTATTCCTAGTAGTTTGCTATAACATTAGTTGTACATCACATGGCCCGGCAGCGAGCAGTAAAAACGTTTGCATTAAAGTGGAATTGATAAGCGCATCACTTACCAGCTAAGTTTAGCTAGCTAGGCATCCACCCAAAGTCAGACACTTTCTTTTTTTGACAGCAAATCAAGACCGCATACAACGGATGTGACGTTTCTCTATAGCACATCCATCAGAACCATATGCCGCCCAAGGGAGTGGTGCAGTCGACTGGTAAAAACCCCTAAAGTATCTCTGGTCAATCGAAATGTACCGACTCTACACGGAATTCAACGAGTCGTATAGGGGAGGTGCTTCTGCGTTTAAACAACACAGGAAAATGCCGACATTCAAACTCGATTCGCGTGGAGTTGAACGCTTATAGGTGGCTCTGAGGATTTGGCATTATTTTTTAAGTCATCACACTGGTGACAAATTGACAACACTGGTAGTTGTTAACTAGGCTTGCCCTTAAGTGAGGACATTGTATATATAATCTCCCACATTTATATACAAATGTGTATGTTGCATGAATGTTTGTTTGTGCATGTTGTTACAGCTTACTCGAGCGGTTTTTTCAGTGCCATTAGCGCTGTTAAGAGGTACAGCCAACGTTGTGTGAATGCTCCGCAGATGCGCATTTGGAAGGCAGCGCTTTATAAAGCATGCTACTATGGCGCCCACCCGCGGTATTGCCATTGATCAACAATTAGCCCGGTGCTCATAGTAGAACGGCAGTATATGTGTGCATGCATTCTATGATCCCGCATTTTGGTTGCTACTGTTACATAGTTTAAGACTATTTAATACTATTGTTTTACTTATTGTAATTTCATTAATACTGTATTATTGACACTCTGTTTTGTTTCTGTTTCAAGAACCAAACACACAAACATATATAAGTATTTAGTCAGCCACCAAAAAGTATTTAGTCAGCCACCAATCGTGCAAGTTCTCCCACTTAAAAAGATGAGAGAGGCCTGTAATTTTCATCATAGGTACATAGGTACATAGGAGAAATAATGCTGAGTTGCATCCAAAGAACACCATACCTACTGTGAAGCATGGGGGTGGAAACATCATGCTTTGGGGCTGTTTTTCTGCAAAGGGACCAGGACGACTGATCCGTGTAAAGGAAAGAATGAATGGGGCCATGTATAGTGGGATTTTGAGTGAAAACCTCCTTCCATCAGCAAGGGCATTGAAGATGAAACGTGGCTGGGTCTTTCAGCATGACAATGATCCCAAACACACCACTCGGGCAACGAAGGAGTGGCTTTGTAAGAAGTAGTTCAAGGTCCTGGAGTGGCGTAGCCAGTCACCAGATCGCAACCCCATAGAAAATCTTTGGAGGGAGTTGAAAGTCCGTGCTGCCCAGGGACAGCCCCAAAACATCATTGCTCTAGAGGAGATCTGCATGGAGGAATGGGCCAAAATACCAGCAACAGTGTGTGTAAACCTTGTGAAGACTTACAGAAAACGGATGGCCAACGAAGCGTATATAACCAAGTATTGAGATGAACTTTTGTTATTGACTAAATACTTATTTTCCACCATAATTTACCAATAAATTCATAAAAAATCCTACAATGTGATTTTCTGGATTTTTTTCTAATTTTGTCTCTCATAGTTGAAGTGTGCCTATGATCTTTTTAAGTGGGAGAACCTTTCATCTTTTTAAGTGGGAGAACTTGCACAATTGATGGCTGACTAAATATTTTTTTGCCCCACTGTATAATCAAAACAATACACTCCTTTAGCTGCACCCTCCCCTACTCTACACAAGGCCTGTAGAAATTCCATTTAAAAAAATGCCCAGAATGACTGAACATAGTTTAATTTGGTAATGCCTCACAACACGTTAACCAAATGCCTTGTTAGGCAGACCTCCACCAAAAGGCCCATGTATAGAGTTGGTTGTTTTATTTGCAAGCTTGCAACATTGCAGAAAATTGAAAAAGGTACATAGAGGAGCAATTATTTTCTGTTTTGGGAGAAATTAGTTCTATTCACAAAATGTTGTCAAAGAAGCCTTTACAAGTCCTCTACTTAAAAACTGTTCTAAAGAAAACAGGCAACAATATAACAGCATGTACTAGTATCCCTTCTCCATTGTTCAACCGCCCAACATAAAAAAATCAGCTGGCCTTTGAACACACTGACAACTATCAACAATAATGCATAATTTACATTGCCCCACAAACATCATGGCCCTTCAGAGACAACTACTTGAAGGAAACAGAGCAAACTGCTCAGACATTGTTCAGTGGCTACACATAGTAAAACGATTCTTAACACATATAGCTAGCTACTCATGACATGTAACAACTAAAAAAGATTGACACATGATAACTCACCACTATGTCCAGTAAAAACACTCCTAGCTCCGTGCAGATTTGCAGCTCCCCACTGATAACCTGGGTTCAATATCTGTCTACACCCTTTGCCGCTGTCTCCACTTCAGCTGTCTCCATCTGCTTCCCATTGTCAATAAGAATTACATTCAAGCAGTAAAACACGGGGTGTATCTTGTGCAGAAGACAATAGTGTACCCATCCATTTTCCTGTCTTCCATCTCATTTAGAAAAAAAATTGTATGTATTGCTACCACTGGAACCAACTTGTTTCTCTTTTTCATTCATGATGTCACAGCTTAGATACAACCAAATGCCTTAGAATTGGACGGCACTTTATCAAGCAGCAGGAACATTTCTCAAAAGCTATACCTTCCATAGAGATTCTTAGGGCCATTAAGTGGGAGATTTCTGACTGGCCAAGTGAATCACCTAATGTGAATCCAAATCAGCATGAAAACTAGACTGATAAAAAGGCCCCAAAACAAACAGGAAATAAACATCGTAAACATACATAAAATGTGACAGATGTGACTACAGAGCTGAGTTACTAAATCACATTTTTCTATTTTATGTTGTTATTTTAAGAACTGCTAAAAGTATTGAGTGAGACTAGAACTTGAATTCATTTTCTGACCTTATTAAAAAAGAACAGGGATGAAGCATCTGGTTTCACAAAATGGCACTGTAAATCAAAGCATATCAGTGTTCAAGAAGACAAAATCAGTGAAGACCAGCCAGTTCAAAGTGATGTCCCAGATGATTTTAGTTGGTGAAAAACCTTAGGGGCACATAATAGACAAATTCAAGTGCCTTTAGGGTAGTGTTTAAGGCATACATCTTCATTTTATCACTGCTGTTTAAAACAGGCATGAAAGTACACTGTACCAGCTCTTTTGTGGCCTCAAGATGAAAACAAGCTTCGTGTCAATAATGGAAACCTATTTTCAGCTTAAGCTCTTTTTAAGGTTAGCAGTATGATTGGTAAAGATCAAATGTCAAAATCCCAGATATTTATATTGTGGCATGCCTGCTCCATCTGACTCCAACATTTCAGCACCTTGGAGAGGGCATTGGGAGGGCACTTCCAGAGCAAGAGGTGAACGTGCCTGGAAATCGTGGGAGGAGCAGGAAGAGGCAGAATCTTCAAGAGGCAACAGGGAGGTCCTCTCTCACCTGTCAACACCCGCCTCTCGTTAAGGCCCATCAAGGGCTAAAAAGGAGGAGGCAAAAGCCACCTAGGGTAGTGGAAATGGACCAACCACATTAACCTCTGTTGTGTTTGTTTTGCCCCTAGTCTCTGAATGAAGCTGAGAGAAAGTGAGCCCCTACGGTCAGGAGAAAAGACTACAGATTATGATTGAGCTTTTCTGCTAAATCCAATGTATGATCACCCATTCTGTTGCTTTGTTAAAATAAGTTCCCATAAAACTTGCCGTCAGGCTACGGCCGCCAGGCATTCGCCCCAACACAAGCTGATGCCCACAGATCTAGGGGTCTGGCACGAACGACAAAAGCGTGGCTAACTTGCTGTCCTATCCAGAGGGGCTGATGGGTTTTACTGTAGCCTCATATCATATTGGACTTTGTCTCAATCAAGAGCATAGTGATAGGACATGTGGGAACTTGGAATCAGAGACCAGCAAATTCCTATATAGATTTACATGGGCAACAAATAGACATTGCCATTGGTTTTGGTTATTTCAGAGGGGAAATTTAAAGGCTCTGTGACATCCTGGTCTAATGAAACAAAAAACAGCTCCTGTAATTATTTAATTTAAGCCCCGTCCATAGTTTACAATGAAACACTATGTATTTAACATTCACTGCGTTTTAAACAGAAACATATTTATTTTGGGCCACATTTGAACAAATTCTAATTATGTAAATTAATCAGGATTAACTACAGAATATTATGCAATTATGATCATAGTTTCATGCCACTAGATATAATATACATATTTATAATACATACTTTATATGTAATTGCCTCATTAGGTTGCATATTAACTGACTAGCTCACTGCAATTTCTGTGTAAAGCCTTATTTTTTGAATTGCAGGTTTGTGTATTTTTTATAGACGTGGATTGATTATTAGTGAGCAAAACTAGGTGGTAAACAAGAAGTACTAAGGAGATTGAAAATAAGTTGTTAAGATATATGGTCAACAGTGTCTTTAAGATAAACTAAGCCACCATTCTTAATTTGAAGTGCTTTCAGTTTACTTTTCGCTTCCAATGCTCGGATAGAAACGGTATTTTGTACGAAGATAATGATCCTTCCCCAGGCTCTAAGAGAAGTAATGGCAAATCGTGACACCATGGATGTTCGGGAATTTTACTCAAACACGAATTTAGGTCGAATTTTCTATTCAAGTTGGCCCTGCTGTAGGTTATAAAAATAGGTGGTTTATGTTAAAAATGGTGCTGGAATTGTGGAGGCAGGTCTTTGCTTTTTTTCCCACGTTGCGGTTTTGTGATTATTCAGTGGTGTGAAGGAATTTATTTAACCAATATGTATATGACTGTTGTAATATGGTTTTATTTCCCCGCTTTTTGAGCGGGAATGGGTGGAAGGAGAGGAGCATATAAAACAGCAGGACTACTGAGAAATGCAGGCACAGTCGTCTCAACTAGAGGTTAAGAGGATGCGTCCTAAATGCACAGTCATATCAAATTAATTGATATTTTCTGTGAAAGACCGGTATAATGTATTAGAAGTAACACATTGTGAATGACTTAATGAGACGTTTACCTTCCTGTACAATTAAAGATTTGTAGTTCTTGTGAAACTTACCCGAGTGTCATTAATTAATTTTGAAATTGCACCGGTGCATTTGGCTATATTAGTAATGCCCTGTTACGTCTTCAAAACAGCGCAACAGGTTGCCATGCTGCTTTAGATGTTTGATTTGAGTTTATATATCACATTGTTCGATTTGCATAGACTACATTTTGAAAAATATCTCTATTTTGCACGCGGAACCAGCGCGCCGTTGCTGCACCACAGAATGAAAGCGGTTTCGTCACAAAGGTGCGTCGGATTGCCTACCAGTCCAATGCTTGTCATAACTACTAATCTGTATATGTCTCTGGGGGTGCTGTTGAGTCATTACCAATGACCGGGATAACAGACCGAAACCGACGAGCTCGCGGTTGATCTGAAACGATTTGTAATCTGCTCGTTTCATAATCGTTCTGGGTGGTAGTGCACAAATCACACGTAAGATTAATGACGAATCTAAGGGTCGAGCTGGTGACCAAACATCTGTAATTGCGGTTCTACCTCAGTTATGAAATAATTTGCTAATTTCCCAGTGTCTACGGCATTCATGTTATTTGTAATGGAAATTATAGTACATGAGTACAGTAGGTTTGTTTGTGTATTTATTTTACAAATGCTCTGATGTCTTTCTATGTACATTCAGTGTACAGTACACTATTTTTATGTACCGTTCATATGCACATTACACTTATTTATATGCTACTATTTTATATTTCTACCCATATTGTACATATACCTCATACTACGCTCTTTGGAATTGTTTGTTTACGAATATTTTGCTTTATATATTTCTTAATTCTTATTGCGTAGATGTCGTGTGCCATGTCACACGAATTTCATTGTTCAGAATGACGCTGTTATTCGGTGCATTTGATAAATAAAATACTTTGACTAATTTAAATTCGGGTTAGTTTCGGCAGACACGTAAAAAGAAACAAATATCTTTGCCAGATAGCATTTCTTTTGGATTTTGAGTTCCGAAAATATATATCAAATGTTATAACATGCAACTGGTCATGGAGTTAGCCTTTAAATGTTGCCATATGAGGTGAGTCCATAGTTATATTAAAACAGAAACACAAGCGGACAGAAAATCTGTCACGGCAAATGCATGACGTTGGTGGCCCAGTCTTTGCTGTCCGTACATTTCCGAAATGTGAGGTAGGCTAGTCAATCAACAGGATCGTGTTTATTGTAGGAGGGGCGAGTGTAGATGGTTAGTGGCATTTCCAAAGCGTTTCCCCTTGTTCCTCAGCAAGTCTTCCACGCAGGAGCTTTAAACTGAAAGAACCGCATAAAGTGATTCTTGTCACCATGGGACTCAGAAATGACCCCAACTTCCAGAAATTGGAGAAATGGTATCAAGAACATGCTCTGCAGCTTAACATGAGGAAAATGTTTGAGGAAGACAAGGACAGATTCCATAAATTCAGGTATTTATTCTCGACTTTCAATTCGTACGTTCTGTTTATTTAAAATAGTTTCAGTATTACATTACCATTGAGAAGTATAAATTCAATTCTTAACTCCTGGCTATTATATCTAGACAGGCTAAATGAAAATGAGGTATTATCAGAAATTCAAAAAAATCCTGCTGTCAAAAAAGGTTGCAATTAAGAATTATTTCTATTGCATGTCTTGAGCTTATGCTACTAACTCATTCAGTTTTAAATGTGTCTCCTTCCCAAAAAATATTGTTTCTCACAAGGTTTGTTTTCTGTATGTTTTACTGTCTGTATTGTTAAGAAAATGCCTTGGTTAGTGCATTGCATATACACATAAATGTCTGTTGCTTGCCTTGAAAATAGACAAAACCAGTGGTTAAACTACAACCCTGTTTTAAAAAAGTTGAGACGCTGTGTAAACTGTAAAAAAAAAAAAACAGAATGCTATGATGTGCAAATCATTTAAACCCTATATAGAAAGTGGTACAAAGACAACATATTAAATGTTGAAAGTGAGAAATTTTGTTTCTTGAAAAATATATGCCCACTTTGAATTTGATGCTAGTGACAGGTTTGAAAAAAGTTGGTGCTGGGGTAACAAAAGACTGGAAAAGTTGATTACATCTCAACTAATTAAGTGAATTGGCAACAGGTCAGTAACATGATTGGTATAAAAAGAGCATCCCAGAAAGGATGAATCTTTCGGAAGTAAAGGTCGGGAGGGGTTCACCACACTGTGTGAGACAGCATGGGCAAATAGTGCATAATATCATTAAAAGATTCAGAGAATCCAGAGAAGCAATTATGGGAAAACATTTCACTTTCAAAACTAGAGCAGTTGGTCATCTCATTTACAAAAAAATACAGAGTATTTTTAAAAGAAGAGGTGATGGAACACATTGGTAAACATGCCCCTGTCCCATCTTTTTTTGAAACGTTGCTGGTATCAAATAAAAAATATGTATTTTTCCAAAAACAACATTCCCCAGTTCCAACATTTGATGCATTGTCTTTCTACTATTTTCAATTAAACATTGGGATAAATGATGATTGTATTTTTATGTGCATTTTATGCAGCATCCCAACGTTTTTGGAAACTGGGTTGTATAATGGACTGTTTCCCATTGATTTCTAACTATTATATGGTAAAAGGCTGTTGAAGGTTACATGTGGGAAAATGGTTATTGAGTTAATTGACTCAATCCAGAAACGTAGTATTAAACTTTCTGTGGATTTCTGTGGATTCAGATCGCTTAACCTTTTAAATTGTCTGTCTAAACAGCACAACGCTGAAGACTGATCATGGAGACATTCTTATTGATTACTCTAAGAATCTCATCACTGAGGATGTCATGAAGATGTTGTTTGAACTGGTAAATTGCTGCCTCTATATATTGATTGAAATTCCACACATTTTACAGTATGCATAGACAAACTCCACTTGGGATTTTCCTCCATTTAAATAAAGTTGCAGGGGTAGGCTAAGACAGTGCTGTAGTTTCCATGCTGTTACACACAGATGACCTTATAGTTAGTTGTACAGTGAGGTTCAAACATCTACCCTACTGGTGCTAAAAATAAACATCCCTCACATACTTTGGAACAGCTTTCTCCACTGTCCGACAGCCCCAAACCAGTTGCACTCTGAGCAGGCCAACAACAGCCATTCAAAACTGTTGTTACCGTCACCCCACAAATGCTGTGATACTCACAAAGACATGAGCAAACTATGTAAATGGGTTATTGGCCATTTGAATGTAAGGTCCAGCTGAGATTTGGCTTCCCCATTTGACCTGACCACTCAACATTGAAAAAGAGCTTAAAGCTGCTATAATGATGGTTAAATGCTATGCACAGGTTCATTGCTCAGGGAATTGATCTAGCAACTTTTCAATTTCCAGTCACAATACAATTTTGTCATTGTCGAAACTGATTCCAAAAAACTTTAATACTTGCTGATACCAAGTACTGATCCAATTTTGTCAATTTAATTTTGTTGAGAGGTGATTCCCAGAATTCTTGTACATGACAAAATTGTATTTCATACAAGCTTTTATTAACAACTGTCTCAATATTAACCACATATTTTGAAGAGGAATTAAAAATCATACAGTAAAAAGTGATGTCTTTTCAGTTAGCCTTGTGTTAGCTAGTTTCAGCTAGGTGGGGTTAGCTAGCTAGCTGACGCTTCTGTGCTGTGACAGTCACCACTTGGAGCACTTGCTTTACAAAGTTTGCAACTACTAGGTAAATTTAAAGTGATTCAAGACTGCTGACTTGAAGACTGGCCGACTGTAAGCATGAAGATAATGCCTTGTGACCTCAACATCATTATAGTAGCCATCTGGGCACTTTGGGCATACTGTTTCCAATGTCCTATGGTATGGGACATTCATTTTAATCTGATATACTATATAGAATTAATAGGGTGTGAATTGAGACATGGACAGTATGTTTCTTGGCATCAATTCATTACACAGACTTGCTGTCCTAACACTTGATCCAGTAGTTTTGACCAATAAATTGAATCGGTGCATTCTGAATTACCAGTCAGATGCTCAAACTATTGGGCTACCAATCTATTACTTAAAAGTCTGAGAGTGAAATTGTGATTCAACTTTTACCAGCGTACACAGTTAATTACCTAACTATTTCGCACCATTTTAGCTCACCCAACTTTCAAAGCAAGGCAGAGTACTAACCACTATCCAATGTTCCCTCAGAGCTAGGTTACTTTTTATTTTTTTTGTCATTTTGCAGATTCTTACCTGGAGCGATTTATAGTTTGTGCATCTATCTTAAGATAGCAAGGGGGACAGCAACAATACCTGGTAATAGTAAGTACAAGTACAGGACAGAGAAGAGCTTCAACTGGACTGAACTGGAGCTGTTCTCCGTAGTGGTGGGACAGCAAAGAAACCGGCAGTGGCCATTTTCTGTCCAACAAAAGGGAAAACTTTGGATAATAAGCATCAGACAAGCTGCTGTGTTCTGGATAAGTTGAAGGGGTTTGATAGCACAAGCAGGGAGCTCTATCAACAGTGAGTTGCAGTAGCGTTTAAGGAGATTTAAATACTACCGTACACATTACCTGGCTAGCCATTTTACATCAGTTATAGTTGCAGTGTGCTTAGGTTAAAAAAAAAAAATTATGATGTGTAACAATAAATGTATATCTTTTTTTCTAGGGCAGTTCGAGGGCTATTGAGAAGGCCAGGGACAAGATGTTCAGTGGAGAAAAGATCAACTTCACTGAGGTACTTTTCTGAGCTTAACCTTTTCCTCCCAATACACTTAACCCGCTTTGTGGTTTAGATCCAAAGCATGGACCTTTGGAAGTACCATCATTAGAAGCAAGATATCATCAATATATTTTCATTTGATACATTTTATTGTAGAATGATTTGTTCTGAAAAAAATTACAAATCAGTTACAGTTGCAGAAATCAGTATGTTTTGTCTTAGTCTACAATGTCATCTTCTGTGTGGTTAGGGCCGTGCTGTGCTCCATTTGGCTCTGAGGAACCGTTCCAACCATCCCATCATGGTAGATGGGCAAGATGTAATGCCTGAAGTCAATAAGGTCCTGGAGAAGATGAAGGGGTTCTGCCACGTGAGTAGGATCAGACACAAAGTTCAAATTCACTCTCACAGAATCATTTTCCTTAACATTTAGAGAATGCATTTTTAACTCTAATGGTTTTCAATGGCTGTAAGGTCTGGAGTTAATGTTTAAAAAAGGAAACAGCTAACTTGCTGTGTTATTCAGGCTGTAACAAATTCAGCAGGCTTTAGATAAACTGGATATTGTTAATATTTGAGCATTTCTATCTGGTGCAGAAAGTTCGCAGCGGTGAGTGGAAGGGATGGACTGGAAAGTCCATCACAGATGTGGTCAACATCGGCATTGGTGGATCTGACCTGGTAAATAGAATGGTCTTGTAATTCTTTGTAATAAGTAGCAATGCAACTAAGGTGTAACACTTGTGTTGTTATTTGCCAGGGCCCTTTGATGGTGACTGAGGCTCTGAAGAACTATTCCAAGGGAGGACCCCGTGTTCATTTTGTGTCCAATATTGATGGCACACACATCGCCAAAACCCTTGCTGAGCTCAATGCTGAGACCACCCTCTTTATTGTGGCTTCAAAGGTGTCTGCTCGTCAAAAATATAGACCATACGGTACCAGTGTCTAAAGATTAGGGACATTCTCTTATGACAGACACTCTTTAGACATTTTTCTAAACATAATTTCACATGTAAAGTACAAAAACAGCAACCAACATTTTAAAATATGAATAGGATATAACAGATAGCATAACTGTCCGTAACATGCAAGTGCTGCATTTACTTCAACTTTTAGAAGTTGCAAAACGGAGAAGATCAAGGAAATTTCTCTCTCTCTCCTGAGCTTGCCCGTATATCCTTAGTATATTTCAACGCTTCTCTAAATAACAGAATTAATTTGAAAAGGCAGTGAATCACAATTTCAGAGAGAATAGCATCCTTGCGTGTCTACTGCCCAACTGTGCCAATTGAGGGTATAGTGCTTGCCTTTAAGCAATTAATGTAATGAACATTATCCCATTGGTCCCTGTTGCCACATACCTCCTTTTATGTGCCTATGATGATTTTTGTGCTGTTGGACCTGCATTGATAAAAGTAGGATGGCTTGGCATGGACACAGAGGAAGAGGGTTGCCATGATCATAAACATGATACTACAGGGGCGTAGGTTTGTATTTGACAAAATCAGGGAGATGTGTTCTGTTTTTGTGTTACCAAGTGATCTGTATGCCCTTTCAGACTTTCACCACCCAAGAGACCATCACCAATGCAACGTCTGCCAAGGAGTGGTTCCTGGAGCACGCTAAAGATGTGGGTAGACTTTTTAGAAACATACAAAGAGAGTGGCTGAATTGACATACTGTATATTAATGCATACATTGTTTGATTAAATATTGTTTTGTCCTTGGCAGAAATCCGCTGTTGCAAAGCACTTCGTGGCTCTCTCAACTGCCGCCGTAGGTTCCCAACTTATTAAAGAAAAATAAGTTCAACAGTAACAAAAAAGTCAAATTGTCTTATTTTATCTTCTCTTTCCTTCAGCCTTTAGTAAAAGCTTTTGGCATTGACCTTGACAACATGTTTGGCTTCTGGGATGTGAGTATATGTTATTTGAAGATGCAGAATATCATGTGTGCAGTGCATTGTGTGACGTTCAGTGCTCCCCCTGCATCTACAGGCTTTTGGCAGACTTAGACAGTTATAAATAGTGTATACTTTTGACCTGTGAAGTAGGTGTCTGGGCTCACGGACTGGCAGCTGTGTGGTAATTAGAAGCCGCCTTCTCTAGCTCTGCCCTCGAAAGATATCGTATCATTGGTAGCAACCTTCTCCCCTAGAGAGGTTACTGTAAAGGCTGGGTCACATCAAAGGTCAGGAAGCTACATTTAGTTAGATTGTTGGTATTTAAAGGTTAGTTGATGTCTAATGTACCATGCTGTTTCATGTCAGATCAAAGATGGTTGTTCTTAGACATCTTGTAAAACTTATGTGTATAAAATGTTGCATTCACATTCAAAATAATTTTCAGTGAAGTGCATTCTGGTCTATGTTATCTTTATGGGTGCTTGGGGATGTCTTCTGAAGCTTAAGTTTTTGACTGTGACACAGAGACTGGGAAACAAGAGGCTTCTTTTCTGTTTTTCAGTGGGTTGGGGGACGTTATTCCTTATGGTCTTGTATTGGCTTGTCCATTGCGCTACACATTGGTATGTACATTGTTATAGGTTTATTGTCCTACTTCAGACATAAATTAGCTCCCTGTAATTAGCTTTCTCTGAAGCTGTGCAGGGTCATCTTATTGTACTGTTTAGTAGTTTTAAATTAAGATATTAGTAGTATAACACCAGTGATCTTGTATTTTCTTTGTTCTCAGGCTATGAAAACTTCGAGAAGCTTCTTGAAGGTGCTCACTGGATGGTAGAATCAACTCTTCTTAATATTTTTTTAGTTAAAACAAAGATCCTGAAAAGGTTTCCTTTTTTCCAAGTCTTTGACCTAAATTATTCTCATCTTCAAATATTATGCAGTGGCATGAGTCATTATTGGATCAGGGAAGCATTTTTTATTCTTTTGACTAGAAAAATTTGGATTAGATAACAAACAATATTTGAGGTTAAATGTATATATTACTCCACTAATATTGACACCCTTTGTATTATGATCAAAATGGGCTGTAAAAAAAAAAAAAAAATCTTATCATAAAACAAATATTTTAACAAAGTGTGCATAATTATGGGCACACTTTCATTTAAAGGGATAGTTTAACTTAAATTCATATTTGTGTGAAATTCTGCTTACCCTGAGTTGTTCTTGAAGGCCCAAAAAGTATTTTTTCATAACAAGCTATTATTCACCCCTGTCCCAGTCTGGAATTGCATTGCAAGTGGAAATGAACTAAAAAAAAGACTTCCATAATTTATGTGAAATATGGCGGAGGGGGCAATTTGGCATGTATGGCTGCTAATGAAACATGCTAACCTGTATTCACTGAACATGTAACAAGTGAAATCATTCTGAAGTGTACAAAAACATGCTGTCTGCTAAAGTACAAGCGAGTTTGACAATTTTCTTTTTTTCAAATCCAAACTTATAAAGAGTTGAAAGTAGAAAAATTCCTAGCTGTCCCACTAATTTCCGAGGACACTGTATATGATCCGAATTGGGTAAGAACATTTTTCTCTTCTTCCTGTAGGACAACCACTTTAAGACAGCACCTGTGGAGAAGAACGCTCCCATTCTCCTGGCACTGCTAGGGATTTGGTACATCAACTTCTTTCAGGCCGAAACTCACGCCCTGCTGCCTTATGACCAGTACATGCACCGCTTCGCTGCCTACTTTCAGCAGGTCAGTCCATCACCAAAATGTTACTGCATTAACAAGGAAAACACACTGACCAACGTGTCTAGTTTGGCTTTTTCTGATCCTCCAGTCCGATTTTTTCATAATTATAGTTGATAAAGTGATTTTGCATGAAAGCGTGAAATGATAATGTAACTGAGTTTTACCATGGCCGAAGTCAAATAAGATGGATTTCTGTAGGGTGACATGGAATCCAATGGAAAATACATTACTATCCATGGCAAACGTGTCAACTACCATACCGGTCCCATTGTGTGGGGAGAACCTGGCACAAATGGACAGCATGCCTTCTACCAACTCATCCACCAAGGTACTGGCTGATGTCTGAGCTCAGCTAACTGTTATCATGACAAGGCTGCTTGGTCATTCACTCATTAATATACTGACTTTGAATGTTTGGTTGGTGACATGGTGATGATGATGATGATGATGGTGATGAGGGTGATTACACTCCACAGGAACCCGCATGGTCCCTGCTGACTTTCTCATCCCTGTTCAGACACAGCACCCAATCAGGGAAGGTCTGCATCACAAGGTACCACAGTAGGACACCTCTATATCGACACACAGCAGTAAAATAATCCTGTAGAAAAAATTGTTGTATGGATTACAATAAATAGAGAGGTTTGGTAGGGATTCATTATTCCATTTAGGGCAAATGAAATCTGACATTTGAACCTTGAATACGATACAAGCTTTCATTTACTAGCGTGCAGGAACATAGCTCCAACATCAGGATGATCAAAATAAACAACATCCATACCACGGTCAATGCAGTACCCTGTATCAACTATTTGATAATAATAATGACTGCCTAGTTTTCAATTAAGTTCAGCAATTGTATATTACACAGCATGATAACAGGAGTGTGTTTGTAGATTCTTATGGCCAACTTCCTGGCCCAGACTGAAGCTCTGATGAAGGGAAAGACAACAGAGGAGGCTCGAAAGGAACTGGAGGCTAGTGGCCTGTCTGGAGATGCCTTAGAAACCATCCTGCCACACAAAGTGAGTGGAAGCACATCACTCATGAACCCCTGCAACCAAATTTACTATAGCCCACTGCCAACATACACACAAAACCCTCAACGGACAAACTTAGAATGCTCTCCCACATACACACACAAACACAGCCTTCAAATGGACAAATACCGTACCCCTCCCCACATATATAAATAACCCTCAACTGGACAAAATCTTGCACCTTACATATACTTTTTCATTATTTTTAGCAATAATTTTTTTGCTCATTCCTTTTGTATTGTATTGATTTTTGTACCAAGGGCCACAACAAATTCCTTGTTTGTTGTGAAACCTACTAGGCAATAAAACCATTTCTGTTTCTACTTCAATGAAACCCTTTCTGATTCTGATTCAATGAAACCCTTTCTGATTCTGATTCTCATGGTCCAGGTTCTTTGCAGCCTCGATCCAACCTAAGACATAGTGGAGAAAATGACACTGCATATTTACAATAAATACGTAATAACAGTCTTCGTCCTGTTTTAATGTAAGGTATTCCAGGGAAACAAGCCAACCAACTCAATTGTCTTCAAGAAGCTGAACCCATTCACACTGGGAGCACTTATTGGTAAGAGCTGAATAGTGAACCAACAACTAATGATTCTTTTTTATTTCACCTTAATCACTGCTTTGCTTACTATGCTCCCGATAATCATTTCTGGTATGATTGTTTGTTTCACAGCTATGTATGAACACAAGATCTTTATCCAGGGTGTTATGTGGGAGATCAATAGCTTTGACCAGTGGGGGTAAGTGTTATAAAACCAAACCAAAAAAAAACATTATCATGTGTAATCTATGACATATTCCTGACTGAAACTACAATATGTCATATTTCGTTGTACCAAACAATGTGTTTCACCGACATACGGTTCTCTCTCTCTCTACATCAGAGTTGAGCTTGGGAAGGCGTTGTGTAAGAAGATCGAGCCTGAGCTGCAGGGCACAGATGAGGTCCACTCTCACGACTCTTCCACCAACGGACTCATAAACTTCATCAAAAAGAACCACGCCTAATGAGAACATCCTCCTGTCCTCCCCAGCCCAGCCCCTTCTGATCAGGCTGTCTGAACTGTAGTGATGGTAGACCACAAAGAGGAGCAGCAGCACTGTTCTATCTGACATCATGTCTGTCTGTTGTGTCATCTCACTTCTAATTACCTAGTAATGTTTTTGAGTAACATCAATTTAAAGGGAAAAGCTACTGTAAAGAGATCCTGTGGAGTGCAGTGTTACTTACATCCCATACTATCCAGCTTCACTGATGGGGAATTCGGATGTTTAGAGAAGCGTCTTGTCCCTAAATGATTCTAGCGTGGATCTGGATCAAGTATGCAGAATAACAATGTAATTGTTAAAAACCCACCACAGCTGGCCAGGGGTGGTCTAGGAGTCTAAGCTATTGCCCCCAGAATGTGCCAGTTTACACCTGGGTACAATTCTGGCACACTCTGTCCTACCTTTCGTTGCCTTATCTAATAAAAGTATGAAAACAAAGCAATTTTTCAAGGTGGGACTGTCCCAACAACATCTGTAAAACCCACCATAGCAGCTAAAAAGGTTACATATACCTGCTGACTAGGTAGCGTATTATATGTATTATCTGCTGTGCAGAGGTTAATGATAAACAGATGTCAGAGTTGATAGAGCATGGAGCTAGCAGTGGTAAGGTTGTGGGTTTGATTTCCATGCAGGACCACTATGAAGGTTGATTAAAGTAAGTTGGTCTGTATAAGACCTGTATATGTCTTATAAATGACAAAAATGCAATTGAAATGAAAGTCAAATGTTTAAATACACGTCTCAAAAAAATTAAGGGAACACGTAGTCATCAGTGTCACCTGTTTTGGTGCAAATGAAAGTGACAACAAGTTCAAGTACTTTATTTATCCAGTGCACCAAATAACACAGCATCATCCTGCACAATGAAATTGTGACATGGCACATTACATCTATGTAGTAAGAATGAAGTGTTATGTAAAGCAAAAAAATATAGCAATAATATAACGATGTAAACTAGCTGCAATTTTACAAAGGTAAGTGCCCCTGGCGAGTCAACCGCAAGACAACCCCCAAAAAGGAATGGTTTTGCAGCTGGTGGCCACAGAAAAACTGTCAGAAACAGACTTCATGGGGGAGGCATGAGGACCCGACATCCTCTAGTTCTATGCTCACAGCCCAGCACCGTGCAGCTCGATTGGCATTCGCCAGAGAACACAAGAATTGGCAGGTCTGTCACTGGCTCCCCATTCTCTTCACAGATGAGAGCATGTTCACACTGAGCACATGTAACAGACTGGAGATGTCATGGTTAATGTTATGCTGTCTGCAACATCATCCAGCATAACCAGTTTGGCGGTGGGCCAGTGTTGATCTGGGGAGACATATCCTTGGAGGGTCGCACAGACCTCCACCTGCTAGCCAATAGTACCCTGACTGCTATCAGCAGCAGCATTCCCAGACATTGTCTGGAGTGCATACAAGCATGTGAGGGCCATACACACTACTGAGTCACATTATGAGTTGCCATTATGAAATTCATGCAAATTGGTTCAGCCTTTGATTTCCTTTGATCTTTGGTGTGGGTTTGAATCCAGCCATCAGTTGGGGATTTTGGTTTCCATTGACCATTTTTATGTCATTTTGTTCTCAACAAAATGATTTAACACCATAATCAAAAATGTTCATCCTTAATATAATCCTTGATATATTTAGTTAATCGAGGTAAGTGCTCCCTTAATTTTTTGAGCAGTGTATATAATTCAAATGATTATCCGAAGTTATTTTAGTATTGGAGAATGTAACTGTCACTTTATGTTCACATCACTAGGTGGCACTAGAGGACCTTAGATTTTGCCCTGTGTAAACCAAACCAACCTCCCAGCAAATCACTGCTGTATTTTTTCTCTGGAACACAGGGGCAAAGATCAGCCTCTCTTTTCCATCCCCACAAATCTACAGACCTCACAAATTGTTAAGTATCATCCATACCCAGAGAAAAACAAACAACCAGCAGAAATACATCTGGAAAGAAATTCAGTATGCGGTCCCCTCAATGTGAATTAAATCATCATTAAGCTCTTTGATATATGGCTAAAACACCATTAAAAATGACTACTCTGAAATTTAAACAAACAAGGACTGTATGATGAGACCTTGTTTGTTTATATTTCAGAGTAGTCATTTTTAATGGTGTTTAAAGCATATATCAAAGAACTTAGTGATGATTTAACTCACATTGAGGGGACCGCATACTGTTTCTTTCCAGATGTATTTCTGCTGGTTAACATTTAATACTGAAAGACAAGAAAGTACATTTCATATCGCCTTTGCTTGCAATGCCTTTACATAATACTGTATGAAAGAATGTTGTTTCTTGCTACAAACCTAGAAGTACTATTTTTCTCTGTACCAAACTGCTCCTGGTATAATTTGCTGAGTGCCTAAGAGCACAAAGAGAAAAACCCAGGGACCCTAGACACCGGTGATGGGCTAAGCAGTCCTGTTGCTTGGCAACAACTCTATATTTCAAACATAACTTAGCCTTAGTTATTTCAGGCTTAGTGGCACAGAACATAACAAGTGAGTATGGATATAATTCTGAAGAGAGAGGAGAGGAGAAATCTAATTGATTTACATTTAAAACTGCTTGGTCAGGGACAAGACTACTGGAGGAAGTAGTGTCAAGTAGTTACCTACGTACCAAACGTTCTAGGATACAATGTCGTGATACATTCAGGAAGGTAGCTCAAATTGCCCAATTAAAACCAAGATATTCGAACATTAAAATGACAGCCAGTTCAGACAATGTTTTAGATGTTTCTGAAACACTGCCTAGCCCCTTACATTCACCATTATTTTTTGGTTGTTTTGTCAGTCATTCCCCCTCTGGCCTCTTTAGGAACTGCCATTGATCAAGATGAAAACCTTCTCAACACTACCACGGCTGTGGTATTGTTGCCCTTTCAGGTGTACACACACATTCCCAGGCTGAAAAGGTATCAGATATTTGGCATCAGAACCATCCTGTTCCCAAACTCACACTCTGCACAAAAGAATGTTGACTTCTTCACAAGATCTGGATAGTTTTATGAAGCAGAATGTGTAGCTGCGAAATCTGGAGTGTTTTGCAAAGCTAACAGACAGCAACAGCTGGGAGAGAATTTGCTGAGTTAGCCAGCTGGAGTTTGTGCACGTTTGTGTAAAGGTACTCTTTGTTCAACAGATGAGGTAGGTTCCAAATTAGAAACAAAATCACTTGGTAAATGGGAGGTAATTTAGATCTTAATTGGGAATGTGTCTCACATGATAAATACTGTCAAGTACTGGTGAAACCTGGAATAATACTTTGAACTTCTTACACTTCTGGGTTTGTTTGTTCATACCCCATTATCACTTAAGAAATGATTTGAGTTCTTAATTTTTTCCCTTTGTGCTTCACAGTAAGTCCTACTGGATAAAACACATTGTATGTGTGGGTAAACATACCGTGACAATGTCATTTGAGAAGTTCACTCCGAACACATATTACATTGTTACGCCCATTCCAGAGCAGCCTGATTTGCACATAGATGTTGTTTTAAAAGTCTCACAGAGATGCTGACGCATGCTGACCTAATGTCGTCGCGGAGTGACTGTAGTTTAGACAGACAGCCATGACAGTAACTGCTAACATGACAGCGGTACATTCATGCTGAGAACAGACGGTTCCATTTAATCTCAAGATGTTTTCTTTGGTTGCCAAATGAGCTACGTGAGACCATATCAAACCTTAACACCACCCTAACCCTTGAACACAGGCAGGATGGGTTGGACTCATTCTGTTTATTCCAAATCCTGACACTGCCATCAAAAGGATCCAACAAGAACCGGAATTTGTCAGACCAGCAACATTCTTGCACTCCTGAATTGTTCATTGTTCTTCTTGTTCATAGTGCATAACTCACTGTGATTGTCTGCTGAATTAGCCAAGCCATGACAACGGCTGATGCCATTTAGAACACCACCTTGTGATGTACTTGTTTATGCCTTGCATGTTACCGTAGCTTGCACGGTTCTAAACAGTTATCTAAGGATGTTTTTTGCCCACAGGACTGGCACTGATGTTTTTTAGTTGTCGCTCCCACCATTCCTGGTAAACTCAAGATAATGTTGTGCGTGAAAAGCACAGGCATCCATTTCTGGGATACTGAAAGTCAATCAGATTACTTGTTTTGCTCACTCTTATGTTCAGTGGAGAAGTAACTTGTTTTGATGCATATTTTTTACAGCAAGTCTTTCCCACGCAACACAATCGCCTAGTTAGTTTAGTGGGTCAGTTTTCCTCATTAGTGATTCTTCAACATCTTTAAACCACATTACAAATATAAGTAAGCATATATTTTGGAATCCGAGATAATTTACCCAATAAACATTTCTGAATAGTCAACAACAGGTACAACTTAAAAAAATACACATTTTGATTATTAAGTTGATAGTATAATTTTGAGATTTCAGACATGCTAGGGGTGTCTCGTCATCATTCTGGGCTAGTTTAAAACCCACTGTGGGTCTGGGATCAGCAGGGCTGAAGGACTGGAGCTTTGGGTGGTCTATGGCTTTGTGAATTCCAAGCAGCCTCCAGTCTGCCAGCAACATTGTCGGTCCAATCTCTGCAACATTCTGACCAGACTTTTCTGATTCCCACGACAATCAACTTTTTGACTTGATTTCTTCAGTACTACCAGACAGCTGTGGTTTGTTTAGTCTCATGGGCTGCTGACCGCCTCACTGTCAGTAATTCAATCCATGTGATTTTGGAAGGATGAGTATTTTATCCTTAGACTTCTGTTGCCGTTCCATCCCTTTTAAGAGTTTGGCGTGGCTTCCAGCATGTTAACAATTTCGATATTGGTACCATACAATATTCAATAATATACTTTAGTAATAGAACTTCATTTCATGTCAGCTTACAAATTTAGAAACACAATATATTACACGCAATACAGCAATGAGGACGTGTCTACTTCAAGTTCAATCCTCACATACTTAGTTACTTAATACCAAAGCCACTGTGGCATTATGTCCGACTGTGTATTGGGTTATTGGGAATCATGTTTACTTTTCAGCATCTGAATGGCTATTGTCTTTGCTCATTGAATCAGCCATGAGGCTGTGGCATGATAAGTAAATCAACCAGGGCCTTTTATTGGTGAGCTATCTCTTTAGACCATTCTGTGAGGCGTACAGCATAGTGATGTTGTTGGTGGTCTGTAAGGACAGTTAGGCACATTGATAAATGTTGAACTAGTTAAATACATACATTACAATAGATATTTTAATTGGTTGACTTCACGACGCTGTACAACACCATAGACTAACTGATCTGTAACCATAGAATTATCTGGGATATGAGGTAATTCTGTTAAGTGCATATTTTAGCACAAGTTCCTGGCAGTGGGTGGGGGTCTCTGTGCTCTGGATGGAAGACTTTCCTTTGTGTGGTGTAACAGAACTCACCTAGCACTGGGTCCTTGGGGCTCCAGCTACACTGCACACACACAAACAGAGCTTCCTGAGACACAGGGCGGTACCCTGACACACACATAAAGAGGGCTTTGTGCCCCAACTCTCAGAGCTGTCAACCAACACCAGAGTTCTTCCTCAAACTGAACTAAACATGACTATTCAGGTGCTCAGGTTGACTGGCTGAGTTGGGGACAAACTGTGCTGCCGGGTACTCCTACGCATATTCAGCAGACATTTTTACTGAATCATACCTGAACAGGTCCTAGTTAGTCAGAACAGATTACAATACAATTTAGTGGCATTTATCTGAGTGAATGATGCTTGGTGAAAGCTTCATACATCCGTCTCGGTTTGACCTTGGATGAGCTCTTTAGTATACTCATTTTACCAGTGAAACCAAGTGTTCACCCTTTGACCTCTGTAGTCTGAAATAGAGATGGCCTAGCCAAGAGGATACATATACCTTAAGTACACACTTCCAGCTTCCACAGTCATGCCCAATGCAATCCCTATCCAATATTCCATGCAAAACAGCAGAATTACTTTTTGGAAAATATTCAAAATGTCACTGAAAGAGATTCATTTAGCATCTGTAAACGTGTTTATCTCTGTACACTTCTCTATGAATATCGTTTTTAAAAAGCATCTAGGATCTAATGTTGCCCTATATTTCACATACATTTGTAATCACACATTCCTATGATTTACATTGTTACAATTACTATATATAAGAACAATAAATGTATGTACCTTTGTTGTTGAAATCTGTTGACATTCTAGTTTACCATAAAAAACAGAGTTCAATTGTTTGCCGACCAAACTCAATTATACCTTAGCGGCAAGGTAGCTGAACAATAATTTACACAAAAATACCAGTCAATATCAGTATCTGACACTGTACAACTGTAAAATGCCTCACTATCAATTTAGGAGAATGTCAATACATTTAACAAGCTGTGTGAATCAGGTTACTATGACAACCTGTAAGTGGTTTTGGTAGTCTGAAGCAAGCAGAGAGATGTGTGACGAGAGGAGAAAACAGATTTGCACCATGGTAGATAACGGAACAAACAATTAAACACATTGGGTAATTCACTGCTCAGGAGTGTATTCATTCTGCCAAACAAAATATTTCAGTTGCAAAATAGATTTTCAATTGGACAAATACAGGAAGGGCCCCCCGATCTTCTTCTGCCTGCTTTTGTTAAATATAACATTTTGCAACTAATATTCTCCTGGCGTGCATTTGGCTTAAAAGCACAATATTGGTAATAGTGTATTATCCTCTACAGCCTGAGAAGGGCACTAGGCAGGGAGGCCACCAAGAGGCTCACGGCCACTCTAAGAGTTACAGACTTCAACAGGTGAGCTTTGACAATCATATGTTAAATGTCGGCTGCAGTTTTCACATGTCATGTGGGAGGCACTGAGACCAACTGGAAAAATATTCTATGGTCTGGTGAGGCCTAATAGAGTTTTTTGGCATAAATGCTCAGCTTTATGTTTGGTTGAATCTTAATATCACACATTATCCTGATAACATCAACCCAACCATGAAGCACTGTGGTAGCAGCATCATGATATGGGGATGCTTCTCTGATTCAGCACCTGGAACGCTTGTGGAGATAGAGGGGATAATGGATGCCGAAAAGTATAGAAAAATCCTGGAAGAAAACCTGCTAAAGTCTGCAAGAGACCTGGGACATGCAAATAGCAGGACAATGACCCAAACACGCAAAACAAACTAGGTGGCTAGGTCAAAGCCCGGTCCAAAGTCCAATTGAGAATATGTGCAGAGTTTGAAATTGCTGTTCACCAACGGATTCCAACCAAATTGACAAGAGCTTGACCACTTTTGCAAACAGTCGGCAACAATCGTTATGGCCAGATGTGCAAAGTTCTTATTCAAATAGACTAATGGTTATAATTGCTGCCAAAGGTGCCTCTACCAAATATTGACAAAAGGGGGTGAAAACCTGAGAAATAAATTATTTACATTATGGTTGTACAATTCTGTACAACCCTGTTTCCAAAAACGTTGAGACACTTTGCAAATCATTTAAACCCTATATTCAATAGAAAATAGTAAAACATATCAAATGTTGAAACTGAGAAACATTACTGTGAAATATATATGCCCACATTTAAATATAAATATATATCCACATTTTATTGAAATATATATGCCCACTTTAAATTTGATGCCAGCAACAATTTGTAGGTTTTCTTTTTTTACTTTGGCATTACAGAAATGTTTGTGTTGGTAAGTAAATCCATTCTGATTGATGTAACACCATAAATGTGGAGATGTCAAAGGGGTAAATACTTTTGACTGTCATTGTAAATCTTGACTGTCATTGTTCAGAATAATTCCAACAGTGAGTATGGACATGCCCTAAGATTGCACAATATGTTACAGTCTTCTTTCATTTGATTTAACATTACAAGCTGAGTCCTAATCACCAAACTTTAGTAACAATGACCAGTCCTCCAATAGTGTGGGTTCTGGGGTGCTCTATATAAAGTGTCTCAGAATAAGTTATGATTTAGGATGATTTTTGCCTTCTACTGAAATGAATAGGAGCACATGGAAAGGAGAAACCTGATCCTAGATCAGCACTTCAAGTCTGAGATGCTTGATCAGTTTTAGTGATGGACTATTTACATCCCAAGGCCACAATACTACAGAGATGTCTCTTTCAGAAACACAGCTATCATTTTGAACATCAGGGTACAGCGATAATAGTGGAGTCTGCTCTATGAGGATCCTAAATCACATGACTAGCTGAATAATCTTGTGTGCAGGGATTTAATTACACACCACAATTACACCAGCTCTGATCGGAGGATAAAATCATTCTGGAACAAACATTTCTGAGTAAACATCTATATCAGGAAGGTCTCAACAACAAGATACGACTTTCATCCAGAGACCAGTGCTGACACTTTTCTTCCTGACTAACTCTATACAGTAACTCTATACAGTAAAATGTGGCCCATTGTATAGTACTCCCAAATACAGGATACATAATTTACTGGATTTAATAGTTTTGATGTCCAAAGGCAACATTTTACAGCATGGAATACAATGGTAATAACATTGTAAATGAAGATTTTATAGCCCACAACCTAGAATCACATATTGGATTAACAAAATAATCAAAATGAAAACACATTTGGTTTAAGTTAGCTACAAAACCACTTTATTGAAAAAGCAGATTATATCATCTACAGTTAAATGATACGTCCCGATTTTTAATACATTAAATAACTTTAGACTTTTTCATGTTTAGATAAATAATCTAGTTTCCTTTTTTACGAACCATCTAGATAATTAAACACTTAGCGATACAAAAGTGATGCGACAGGTGTCATATGTGCTTATTGAAAACTACTGGTAGGAAAGAAAATGCATCACTTTCAGGGAGATTTCTGAAAGAGGATGAAAAAAGCTAGCCTCTTTATGTACAGACATGGGGAAAGTAGCAGGGCTATACAATAGAAATTACGTTTATGTTTTTTTAAAGAGATTAAGACATCCTTTATAGGGATCAACTTCCTATTAAGGAGTTAATAAAAAATGATTTGAGATTGATCTGAATGAGGAGGTCTTACTGTGCTATTCAAACTACAGTTCAGATAATGCCATTGCCTCATTCCTCAAGTAGATTACACATTCCTTGACAAGGAGTCTCTTCATACTATGCTGAGATTAAATTGATCTACCATCAAACAGAATTTTTCCAGCAAAGATATGTAGCTACTCTAGGCATACATAGTAAGTTTTCCTTTTGCAAATGCACAGCTGGGAGCAGAGAAATTAAATTTGCCAAAAATACAATAATTATTTCTGTACATTCAAAAGAATCTCATCAAAGATTACAATAGAAAACACATGATCCTCTGTAATCTCTAATATCAGCACCCTTCTCTGGTAGATTCAGTAGTATGACAGATCAGCTCTCTGACTGGGCTACTGTGAGTAGGTACTGGGAAGGCCGGAGCCCATCCTTTCTGTTGGAGAGGGAAAAAGTAAGAGTTGTTCTGTGGAGATGGATGGTTGTTGTCCTGCTCATTCAACAAGGTGAATGCAACATGGCCCGGCTACTGGAGCACAAGCATTCTCACACACACCCACAGACACCACTACACCCACATTTCTACATATAAGTACATACTGTGTGTGTGAGTGTGTGTGTACATTTATAACACACAGCTGCACAGCCAGTGGGGAATAATAGGTGGGTTGGATTCCCTTGAGACACGGGTAGAACCAGCAACTCCGGGTTATCAGGGATCTCCTCCCATAACCAACCAGAAAATCTGATTGACCAGCATGACAAACTTTTTCTGGGCATACAGAGGTCATGTGGCGCTCTTGAAAGTCACACACTCATTCACTCAGTGCTAACAAATGTGACAAACACCCAGTGTGTGAAACGGTACATGTTACTTAAGAGCAAATGTCACAAATAGGTATGTGGATCGCCTGACCCAGCATACAGACAACATAAAGGCCTGTAAGACCTGTGTCCTTTAGGAGAAATGAAACAGCGGACCAATACCCCTCAGAGGATCATTAAGGCTGTTACAGCTTGACTAGCCTCGGATTCCATTAGATAAGGATAATGCAGCAAAAAAAGTGACTACACTTCTAGAATCTTATGTGGAAAATGTCTGCAAAATATATACTCATACACTGTATAAAAGACAATCTATGTGCATCTAAATTTTTTCTTGTTCTATAATAATGAAGACACTGCTTGACAGTCTCTCTCAAGGTTCTAGAACTAAGTGGAATGAGAGTTAGCCCGGGCTAGTGCTGTGGCTACTGATGTCGTATGTGGTGCCACTGTACCAACAAGCACTGAAGCAAAGGAACGGTACAGGGAAGTGTGTGCGTCACACAGTCGCGCAAAGGGCGCTCGGTCGCTGTCAGCGCAGCCGAAAGGAGCCGTAGGTAGCTGGACCGTGGCCCTGTCACTAGCACCGTGCGGTGAGGTTCCTCTGTGGCAGGTCACTCTGAAGGCACAGCATGTCTCATCCTCACACACCAGCTGACATTCTGGAATGTTACGCTTGTTTCACAGCCTACCAGCCTTCTAGAATACATGATGTGCAGCTCTCCCTCTCTGACAGGGGAGCAGTAAATCCATCATGGCCCACGGCTTTCGGCATAAAGGAATGACAGAAAGACGGAGAGAAGGACAGCCAGTCCCGGCCAGTCCAGGCTCCACTCTGTGATGAATGTGTAGGGGTCACATGGCTGACGTCAGCCAGGGCCTCTGGGTGGGCTGGGGCCTTGGCTCGCTTTACTGTTCACAGACCAACGGGAAGAAAGAGGGAGAAAAAAAATTATGGAAGGGATGTGGACTTTTTCCCAGAGCAGTCCTGGGACTTATAATGGGCTTGTGGTTGGGAGCTGTCATGTATGAAGTCCACGGCCTTGTTTCAATCTCATCTCCCCAGGGCCGGGCAAGCCAGTAGAGGTCTCCCAGGGTCTCCCTGTTCTGTTGTGCAAACATAGATTCTGGATTCCGTGGGTGGAGATTCCTTCTGTCTTCAGCTGTGTTGTCTCAGGTCACCTGGGAGGCAGGTCATTGGTGGGTTGGGTTTGGTCGGGGCTGGTTTTTCGCCTCCCCTACCTCTCACAGCTCGGTGACGTGTAGAGGGTAGCTGGGGGTTGGGTGGGTGGCCACAGGGACCTTGAGCCTGCGGATGTGGCAGCCATGACAGAGCAAGTGGCCCTCTAGGGGGTAACAGCGGTGACCCTCCTCGTCATTCAGCTGGAGACCACAGTCCTACAACACAGAGGACCAGAAATAGACTCAGTGAGACGGCATAGCTACTGAAAATAGGTAGAGGACAGAAAACACACACGCATTTTGAATCTTTGTTCAGGTGCTTGATGCCAATGCACCTGTTGTTACTTTCATTTACACCAAAACGTGTGAGCTTTAGCTTTACATAACACTTCATTCTTACTACATAGATGTAGTGAGCCATGTCACAATTTCATGTGTTATTTGGTGCATTGGATAAATAAAGTACTCGAACACCTATTGTCACTTTCATTTGCACCAAAACAGGTGACACTGATTCACAATTGCTTATGCTTCCTAACCGGACAGACTGATATCCCTAAAGTTTAACTGACTTGGTGTTATACTCTGATGTCTACGTGTTCCCTTAATTCTTTTCAGCAGCGTAAATATGAGATTGAGAGGATAGCTTTGAGTACAAACACAATTGTACAAAAAACACCAGACATTGTCTCATACAATTCAAGATCTTAAAAAGATTACACTATTTCTCATGAAGCCTGTGAAAGATGTATAGATTTCACTGTAATCAAGCAATGAAACAGTCCCACCTCGCAATGATAGCACTCCACATGGTAGTCCTTGTCCATGGACACCACCCGGATGGTTTCCTCAGAACCCTGCCAGGAGACACACACAGCCTGTCACACTACTCCACCGGCTAACAACCCCATGATAAGAAGAAGGATACCGAGCAGTGGGGGTCTGATCATTACCTGGGCAGGGAGGATAGGCTGGTTACACGAGGCACATTTCGGGGCAAAGACCCTGCGGGGACACCAGAGTTACGCCTTGGTACGTGCTGCATAATGAACACCAGGTTCAGCAAACACCGCGATTGAAATGGTACTGCAGGGTTACGGACCTCTTGCACGTTTGTCAAGTGCTGACCTTAATGATACTTACGTGTGATAGTCCTTGACACAGTAGATGTTGTTATCCACATCCACAGTGAAAGGCACTCCGTCTAGACCCTCTTTACAGACCACACAGCGGAAGCAACCAGGGTGGTAAGACTTGCCCAGTGCCTGCAGAATCTACACACACACACACACACACACACAGTAATGAGGGTGAATTACGCTGCTTGGGAGTTAAACACGCCAGCGCATTGGTATCCAGATACAGAAAACAACAGTAAAGATTTCCTTGAGCCTGTGTGCTCATCGACAAAACATCTGATCTCAATACCATCTGTTCCCAAAAGCGTTACCATTTCCATGATGAGGTGACCACACACAAAGCACTTCTCTGCCGTCTGCTGAAAGCCAGAGTACTGTGGGATACAAGAAAGAGATTTATTACGGAGTTTGTTATGTTTTTCACAAGGAGTATTAAACTATTTCCCACATTCACATCTACAGCATTTATAGGTGAGACCTTTCAAAGTGTAAATAGTAATTCTAAACACTATGGCCCAGGTGCATAGAGACAGATTACATTACAAATTACATGGCTCATATTTCAATAGGCTGTCTCCCCAAGCACAATCTATAGAGGGTGCTGTTGCTCTCTTTTAGTTGATGTGAAAGGAGACTTGCTTTTCCTTTCTCTCCTTTTGGCTGAGATTTATGAGCAACCTGTGTCATCTACTGTGACAATTCCTGTCATAAAATTACTTCATAATAGTACTCAAATAGTAAAAAGAATACACAAAACATCATCAGTTCTCAACTCAATGTGGTCTCCTAAAATCAAGACCTGGGTAATATAAACAAAAGATGAGGTACTCAATCTTGAGGTAAGGCATGTCAAACATCACAATAAAGTAATTGATGCATTTCAATTTGACTTAAGCATGCATTATTTCTTTGTTAATAGTGACCATTTGCAAAGCATGCTGCTAAAGGGTCGTGACATGATGAGTGGTTGGCAATGGGTGGAGCTGGGGCAGAGTGGAGCACTGCAGGACAGGGTGAGTCCAGGCTTCCCCATTTACCCCCTAGACAGACCATCTGGCAATCTTCCCTTCCCCCTTTTCCCTGATGACAGCGCATGGCTGGTGGTCAATACACAGAGGTAACTAGCTTGGTCAGATTCAGTATGAGGAGAACTCATGGCACTCAATGTCCAATCAATGTTGGGGGTCAATGTCATAGTGTCTATGTATAAAGTTAACATTTAGTAAGCAAATGGCATTTTGTTACTTTACCTGAACCTAGGAGTAATAAACAATATGAATGTCTATAACAACTTCTATAAAACACCTGCTTCCAATCAGTTTTTCATTGGATTTACTGAGATTTACTGGAGATCAATACATGGTAATGTACTGGTGTCTGTTTTACATTGTGTCCAACCCGGGCAGATGCACACATTATACAGGAGCCGGCAGCTGCCCAAAGACACCCTTCCCTCTCTAATAATAAGGGCTTGAAGGTAATTGGACGGGTGTTGTGGGGAAATTGTTTTCCTTGGGGAAATTTGGAGGGAAATGGGGGGCTGCTTTACTTTAATTGCAGCACCAGAACGTCTGTTTTCTCTGGAGGGTTTTTCAATGTGCAACCCCTTAACCTCTGAACATACACATCAAAGAGCATTTATACATTTAACCTCAACATCACAAGCATCAGGATGTTCTCAGAAACCACTGATCTTAGAACTCACAAGGAAATCTTCTTCACAGTAAACCTTGCCGTTGACATTGTAGAAAGCTTTTCCTCTTAGTCTCCTCCCTGAAAGAGAATAAAATATGTGTGAGATGGAAATGAATTCTTTATGGCATTTCAGAAATGAATCGGATTTCATAATAAAAGTAATGGCTTTTTATATAGAGCATTACATTAAAAGTGTAATTTCAAAGTGGCTAGAAAAATGAGTTAAAAAGAAAGGAAGAGATCTGGCAGATATTCTACAGCTTCAAAGGAAGTCCCGAAAACTAATAGCAGAGGGAGCACTGATGGTACAGCCAGGGAGGGAGATCAGACATACAGGCCACATAGCTCTTCTTTAGGCACCCTATCATCTTCAAAATTCAATTCTTTTCCACAGATAGGCTGAATGGTCTTCTACCAGATGTATACCGGCCACCTGAGTGATACTTCAATGACGATCAAAGCGCCAGTAACACCACCACCCTTTGGCTGTAGTCTGGGCTACTGTATCTGAAGAGCTTTGGTGCTCACTCACACTGCTGTCCACTTCCCTCTAGTAATGGGGGCAGGCCAGAAAGCTGCAAAATTAGCTAGGCATGTGTCAGGACGTGCGGAAGACTGGAGAGATGGAGCGGACTGCGGAGTTGGTAAGTTTATATATTTTAATGTGTCTGACATAGTTCTGAGTAGAAACAATAACACACAAAGACAATGGGAGCAGAGGGAACATATATACTGAGGGGAATGACTAAATGATGATCAGGTGCGCTAAACGGGACAACAGGTGCAATGAG